>PVHX01016587.1:0-42804 GCA_004024805.1 Geosciurus inauris | reverse complement strand
CTTTGTATAAGGTTAGGATTAAATATCTCATAATGATGCCTACAGTTCTGGTAATGAGTTTATGAGTCAAATAAATTACCAGTTGTCTGTAATCTGGTAAAATTTATGTATAGATTACATATGTATACATATGTATATGGGTGTGTGTCCCCTAAGTAAAATGTTAATGGTTGATATTTTTAGAAAAATTTCATTTTACACTATATTTAGCCATAATATTTAGGTGACAAGGATAGATTCTACATGGGAATAGACATACAACACCAGTTACAAAATTCACCGTATTTTTTCAAATGGCTAAAATTAAGAAATATGCAAACGTCTTTGGTGATATTACATATGGAAACGAAATTTAACTTTGAATTTTGAACTTTTTTGATGGCTAGTAAATTCTTGTACAATATTCTCTAGTGATGCTGAACAGTTTCCAATCCATGATCAGAATAATGAACAACCCCAAATCAACCAAATATCATGTTGCTAAAGTTTGATGTTTCTTAGGTTTAGTTGACTAAATGCAGTCTTAGCTTGCGATACATTCAACTTTCAATGGGTTTACTGGGACATAACCTCATTGTAAGTCAAGGAGCATCTGTATATCTTTTTTAAAATATTGGTTTTCTTGATTATTGTGTTTACTATACAGTGCTGTTATAATGGCTCTATACATTTTTATATATGTAATTATGCCAAATCTGGTCAATAATTATTGTTGACTCTTCCAAATTTAGTCCTCAAAGTCTAAATAATATGTATTTTTTATGCCTATGTTATCTATACTAGCCCTAAATACTCACTGGATAAAGAAAGATTCCCCTATTCCTCTCATTAGATATGATAATTAGGTTTTCTAGAAATTCCCAAATTACTTCCAAAATATTATAATATGCAAATATATGTATATTATCAAAACATAATGAATACATTTTAATGTTTATGTTCTTTTCAAGTTAAAAATATACTTAAGACTAAATGCAAAAACTGGTACATATTATCAACAAAATATTTGTTTGTAGTACTTTTGTTTACAAAATCTTTTCTCCCTTTTTGTTCATGAAAAATAAAATTTACTAGGATCTAGAGTTCCTGAATCCATTAAATAGGAATATCAAAGAGCTTCTTTTTAGTTTAACCTCTCATTAAATCCAAAAGACAAGGCATATCTACCTTATCTTATAACTAACATAACTAACATACTGGTGAAGGCTTCAGATGTTTTTGTTATGATCTCCACTAAACTTCCTGATGCTCTATGCTCTCTGGACTCTTCTATTGACAGGATACACCACTTCTGCATTAGTTTGCCCTTCCTCTTATGATACAGTGTTTCTTCTTCTTAATGTCTTTGATGGACATCACCATCCATTGCTGTTTTAAGCACAGCCACCTTCTTTCCTTACACTGAAGGAAAAAAAGCCAGTTAATTGCTTACCTTCATTTCAATGCTATTCATGCCATTAACAAACTCTTTAAAATATCCCATGGAGAGTCCTTATTTGAATACATTAGTTTATGGCTTATATTTCAAAAGAAAATCTAAAAGGAGGCTATACTATCACAAAGTGTGAATTTGCCATTGAAATAGTGTTCTTCTAGAAATTAAATCAGGTCAGTTGATTGGCTAATTGCCTTCACCAGGAACTTCTAGCTGAAAAAAGGTTTCTATATTTATGCTAACATTAGTAAGGATTTGGGGTTAGTCAAAATGTCCTGAAAGCAGATAGTTTAGAGGAATTACCTATAGAGTTGCATAGCAAACTAAGGAAATTCCACATGGCTTGTTTTTACTTAAGAGGGAGGTCATAAGAAAATAAGATTTTAGCAAAATTATTTTTTAAAAATCATCCAAAATAGCAGGCATGAATTGGCAAAAATATAGAATAAAACTTGGTGGGATAATTTTCCAATGAATTTCTTCCCTGCCTCTCATATAATCCTGGAAAGACTACAAAGATAAGGCATGGACAAGAACTGAACTTGTAAAGCCCATATGAATATCACCTAGTGGGCTCTAAAAATGATCTGGTTATTGTTGCTTGTCGGGATGGTTTCGGTATTTTCCTTTTAGAGATCAATGGGTGCAGTTGCCAAAGGAAAAACTTACTGATTTTATATTCATGACTTTGGGTATTCTATCATATCACTAGATCAAAAGAAACAGACATTTAGTTTATCTTGTTATTAAATTTCATAAAACTTTACAATTTATTTAGAAAATTCAATATCTTATCACTCACAAATTTTAGGAACTGTAGTAATGAAATTCTACAATTATAATATTACAGGTCTTAAATATCCTAGCAGTTGCAAACTTCAAAATATTGCCTATACCTCCAAAGATAAGATTAATGACATCTAGGCCCTACATACTATCTCCTGAGTTAAAAATAGCCTGGTCCAAACATTTCAGAATTTTATAATTCTACTCTTATTGCTGGTTAATGGGACAAAATACTTTCAGATATATATATACCTCTAATTTTAGTACAAACATAATTAATTTGCACATTTCAAATTGACACCTAAAAGCCTCCTGCATTCTCTGAAACAAAGAGATTTAGTCTTCTGGAAAAGATCAAGAAAAACTGATTATGAATGCAAGGGGAAAGACCCTGTCAGTTAGTGCCAACAACTTACACAACAGTGAAACTGCATAGTTCTACTTCAACATATAATTTTGAACTAAAATGACATGTATATAACCTTTCCCTGACTGCTGTATGTCAATTCTGTCAAGAAAAATACAAATTCTTCTTACAAATTCTTCAGAAACTCACTATAAAAATGGACTACTTTTATGCAAGATCAACAGGACAAACTAACAACTGCAAGGGTGAACAGCTTCTGGGGAGGATGAGAGCATAAGATTAATTTTCTGATTCTTCAGTATCATCTTTTTGCAAACATTAATTTTGCCTAGTTTTATATTTTGACATGTTCTTTTAATTAACAAAATATTTTTTCATTGTGTTCATTTTTCATTTCATAACTTCCAAAGGCTATGGCCTTTGATGAATATCTTTAATTTAACCAGTTGTTGGATTCTTCATCCAAGACTTAGACATTGTGATTGAAATTGTAATGGCTATTCCTTAACATATTTCAGAAGAAAAATATCTTTTGTTATGATTTAGATATGAAATGTCACCCAAAAGCTTGTGTGTGCAGTAATGTGAGAATTATTAGAGGTAAAATGATCATATTATGAGATATAAGCTAATAAGTGGCTTAATCCACTGATACAGATTAACTGGGTAGTAGATGTTGACAGGTAGGGTGTAGCTAGAGGAGACAGGTTAGTGGGAGCGTGCACTTGATGTATATATTTTTGTCATGGTGAGTGAAGCTTTCTTTCCACATCCTGATTGCTATGTCCTGAGCTGTTGTCCCCCTCCTCACATTTCCACCATGGTGTTCTGCCTCACCTCCAGCCCAGAGAAATGCAGTCTGCCCTCTATAGACTGAGTCCACTGAAACTGAGCGCCAAAAAGTTTTTCCTCTTCTACATTATTCTCGTCAGGTCTTTTAGTTAAAGCAATGCAAAGCTGACTGAAACGTCATTTAAAGTTCTCAAGTTTCCTTTATTAGTTCCAAACTTTGATCATGTAAATATGAACTTGGAACTCATATCAGCAAATTAATTGTGCTGAAGAATTATAGTCCTACCACAAAAAAAGCAAAAATTAGCCAATACGTAATAGGAAGTAAAAGTGGGTCTATATTTACTATAAGAGTCAGATTTTTCTGTTTAGATACATTCTAGTCTGCTTTGCAGAGACTGCTTAAATCCATTCAAAAACTCTGCCCACCTTAAAGGATCAATAATTAATTCACTCATGATGAGATAAATAATATTATATCCCCTGTAGATTCTAAGCCCTTCTTATGAGAACATAACTTCTGCTCTGGAAACCCAATAAACCAATTTCAACTTGAATGTATTAGGCAAGTTGTCATGAACAAATGCATAGCCCTTGATTTCTGTTTATCTAGCCAAGGGGAAAATTATTATGGCAAATACTTCACCTTGCATATGTATAAATATTGCAGGTCACATAGAATAACCTATGACTAAGCTAAAAATAAATTTTTAAAAAAAGATGACTGGATTACTAGAAAAGCCACAGCTGGATTTAAGGCAAGTTTTTATTGTCTAAATTTGGAAATATAGGCCTCTGATTTCAGGCCTATCACAAAGACTATTTTTTTGCACTTAGGTGAAATATTCTGTCTAGTCTCCTAAATACTGCTGTCATTTCAAATGCACCAAAATAAATAAGAAAAATGAATTATATTCAAACTAAAAATATTATGCTATGAAAAACCTCCTAATGAGCAAAATTTTGGCAACTGAGAAGATCTGAATATCAAAGATTAATACTCTAAATCTTCACCCATGGACCCCTGGAAAAAAAGCAGGGACAAAGAAAGAAATGTAACCCCGACAGTTGGTAGCTAACTCATCACTGACAACTTGGCATTAACTGCTGGATGTTACTCAGATTCTCAACTCAGCTGTGGTGAGATCCTGTGGATAATAAAAACCTCTTTATAAAATTTTTTTAAATTTCAATTCTTTTTTTTATTGGAGACTGAACCTAGGGGCACTCTACCAACAAGCAACATCCCTACCCCTTTTAATTTTTATTTTAAGACAGTGTCTCACTAAGTTGTCCAGGCTGGCCTCTAAATTTCGATGATGATCCTCCAGCCTCAGTCTCAGAATTAATGCAATTAAAGGCATGAACCACCATGCCCAGGAGATAATAAAAACCTTTCTGAAAAACAGAGCCATCATACAGGGCCATAAAATAACCACGAGGGAAAAAAGAAGTATAACAATTTCATAATCATGTCTGAGCACAGACAAAAGCAATGATATTGTCTAAATACTCATTCCTAACAAATATATCCATATATTTATGTAATATATATTCATAAACCTATGCAATTTAGTAATCACTGCTTTAAACCCCCACCCTTGTTACTCCCATCTTCTAAGTAAAAATTATTAAGATATCAAAATAACAAAATTAAGATAACAAAATCATCAGCACTTTCTGAGAGAAACTAATTTAGAGTAATATCATGAATTTAACTCACTTTCACATTATTTAAAAGAACAAATCCTACAATGCACTTCTGGGATATTATCTTACTGAGAATCCCTATAATTGTGCATTATATGTGTTCTCATTCAAAATGCTGTGTCAGTAAATTTAGTTTTATTCCAGAATGTCTTTTGCTGGAGGACATCAACAGAAACATTAAAATAAAGACAATAGGCTTTTCTTAAAATAGTATGACAGACACACTTAATTTTTAAAGTAAAATAATCCATAATTCATACCATAATCTTATTTTTTCAAAGTAATTCATATTTTTATTTATAAGAGTATAATATACCCATTAACACACCCAAAAAGGAATAATTAAATTTCCATAATCTTATTATGAAATTATCTCTCCACAACATCTACCACTTTAAGCAAAATCCAAAAGATTTCAAGTTACAGGAAATTGTATTACACTGTGGTTTTACAAAAGTCTCATTTTTTATAGTTATATTATTATGAAGGGTGACATAAAAACCACACATACACACAACACACACACATACATATATACACACACTTACCTTATTTATTTAGAAACCAAAACAATTTGAATAAATATGCTGTGTGTTAGGATAGACTTCTGCTCTAATCAATACACTAACATATTCCATGTTTCTAACACAAGTTCATTTCTTTCTGATGTGACATTCACAGATTTTTCAACAATGAAGACAAGGTGAAGAATGTTAAGTATGTTCCCTGAGTAAACTGAAGGGCCCAGGAAAAGTGTAACCCTGCACGACTTTCAAGAATATTGGGTCATCCCCTCTTCATCTAAGAAAAAAAAGAGTGAAAAACACAAGCAAGGTGCATTTCCCTGCTCTTCTTGTTTAAAAGGAAAAATCTTCCCTTCATCACATTCTACCTCCAGTAGTTTAAACTCTTTAAATGTAACCTCAATTGCTAATAGTAATCCTTGCTGAGAAATCTGCTCTTTTCAAGGAAATCTAACTTTTATGAAGACACATTAATTCAGATAATGGCATTAGCTATTATTAAGGGGTATTTTCTTTTTTATTCCTTTAAAATTATTTTATGAGTATTTTTCAGAATTTTTTAGTTTTGGTGGCTTTATATGTCTTTTGACATATTCTTGGAAAGGTAAACATAAAATGCCTGTATTTGAGAAAGAACATTTGGCATGGGATGACTATGTTTTTATGACCACCACAAATTCATCATAATTTCCTTGAGAATGTCTTAATTAAAATTTATCAGTCCCCAAATATCATGTGCTTTTCTACTGTTTACTAAGCCTAGAAGATTATTTTTACATGCTCTCTTATGTCTATTGAAATTATATAAGCTCCAATTAAAATATCATTTTCCCTAAAGTTTGATCCCTTAGAGTTAATGACTTTTAGAATCTAGTAATCCTAGATGCCCCTATAGCAATCTGTCCACTATTTTACTGAATAATTTGTAAAGGATTTGAACATAAGTTCCCTATTATACCCTACTCTTACCCCTAACAGACACACACACACACACACACACACACAAACACACATACTCACAGACCCACAGTAGCTCTACAATGCTTGGTAAATCAAAATATATACCATGTTTCATATGGATAATCCTATTTGTCAGTCTATCCATGTTATAAAATGAAAATACATGGAGAATAAACAGTAAAATGCTCAATAAATTCTAAGAAGAAATGCTTTCCATGATATTTCTAGAAGACAACTGCAAAAAAAATCATTAATAAGTATTGAAATCAATTTTTATTCATGAAAATACTCCCTTAAAAATCAAAGTATGTCCAAGAGAATAAATATATATATATAATTTGTATTTATATGTAAATATAAATGTTTTTTGAATTAAGTTACACTCGTCACAGAATATTCAGCTTAATAAAATATTTTATTACAAAGATGGTGGAATAAACAGTAAAACATGCATCAAATAATGGTTTCTTGAAAACATGGTGATATGATATGTACAATGTTATTTTTGTAAAGTGAAATTAGTATACTAGATGATAAGAAGCTCAGAACAGTATGGGAAAACAAAAGCAACTGAACCAGGGTTAGAAAACTACAGTTAATGTTCTTTTTAATCAGTGCTTTAGATGCCTTTCCTCTGATGTGACTAAAGCACCTGACTCGTCATAACTACAGAAGAGGAAACGTTTATTTGAGGACTTACGGTTTCAGAGGTCTTAGTCCATAGAAGTCGGGCTCCATTCCTCCTGGCTGGAGGTAAAGCTGAACGTAGCTGGAGAGTGTGGCGGAAGGAAACAGCTCGCATGGTGATCCCAGAGCAGAGAGAAAACTCCACAAGCCAGATACTAATATATACCCCAAACCACGCCCCAATTCCCGCCTCCTCGAGCCACTCAATCCACTTAGGTTTCAACTCAGTTAATTCCTATCAGGGGATTAAATCACTGATTCGGTTAAGACTTACTACCCAATCATGTCTCTGAATCTTCTCTTTTTCTTTTTTTTTGGCAGCAGGGATTGAACTCAGGGATACTCAACCACTGGGCCACAACCCCAGCCCTATTTTGTTTTAGGTAGAGACAGGGTCTCACTGAGTTGCTTAGGGCCTCGCCATTGCTAAGTCTGGCTTTGAGTTTGGGATTCTCCTGTTTCAGCCTCCTAAAGTGCTGGGATTACAGGCTTCGCCACTGCCTGCAGCTTCTCTGAACCTTCTTACAGTGTCTCACATGTGACCTTTTGGGGGGGGGCACCTCACATCCAAACCATAACAGTTTCTTTCCCCCCTCTTTTGTTAAGTGTGGAGGAAAGCCCAGTGATATTCATTAATGAAATACCTAAACAAAGGATAAACAACTTGTTGCAATCAAATAATTTAAGTACTCTAATCTGAATAAAGCACATTGCTCTTCTTTAACTATCAAATCTTCTTACATAATGTACCAATGATTCCTTTGCAAAGTTCTTTAGGAGACTGCAATAGATAAATCAGATAATCTTGCAAATAGCTACATTTGCGGTTAATAAAATTCACTTGGAGCTTCCTCTCACATCATTTTCAGCAAATACATTTTTTTTAATTGTACCAGGGGTTGAACTCAAAGGTACTCAACCACTGAGCCACATCCCCAGCCCTATTTCGTGTTTTATGTAGAGACAGGGTCTCACTGAGTTGCTTAGCGTCTCGCCATTGCTGAGGCTGGCTTTGAACTTGCGATTTTCCTGTCTCAGCCTCCCAAACGGCTGAGATTACAGGCATGTGCCACGGTGCCTGGTAGCAAATTAATTTTTGATCAATTTCTCCTCATGCTTGTTTTTTATTCCCATTTGTACAATCTCCTCAATGAATAACTTTATATTATATTATCTGGTGATTACTGAAGTCAATTTTTAAAAATTTTACATATAACAGGATATTACTACATACAGTCTTTGGGAACCAGAATGAATAAGAAAATAATCTCATTTAATTCTCTTAATGTTATAAAGCTAACAAGTTGCATGCAAATACATTACATAGGTCAAATGTTTACAGATATTTAAAAAAAGAAAGACAGATTGTGTCCTTACAGTGTATCCCAATTTTCTCCCAATTCATTCCTTTCTTCTCCCCTGTTGACAGCAACCAATATCTCAATATCTCCAAAATCTAAGATATCATTTAATAAATAAAGTATGACCACGCTTACTTACACAATGTAAAGTTGATTTAATTTAGATTTATGTTACCTTAATTTTCACTTAAGATTCTCAGCACCTTGGGTCTTATGGCATTACCATGGTCTCTGAAATATTTTTAGTGGTATATTGAAATATTTCCAGATATAGTAAACTCTATTTGTTTTTGATATTGAGGGTATATTTAGTATTTTTTCACACATCTAGCATCTGCTTACTAGATCAAATGAATTAAACATTCTTAAATTAGTAGATATTAACTAGGTGGCGGTCCCAAGTAGGGCTTTTTTTTTGTGATTGTTTCGTTTTGTAAAAAGGAGTAAAATTTCCCTGTGAATAATGACATTAACTATTACTTATTTCTATTTTCCTTTTTTATTCTTTAAAATTGTCTTATGAATATTTTTCAGAATTTTATACTTACGGTGGTTTTATATGTCTTTTGGTAGATACTGAGCAAGAGAAAAAATATTAAACAAAATGACTTCACTTTAAAAAACAGTAAACAAAATGAGCAGTCCTGAATAAAAATGACTCAGAATGTTTCCCTCAATTGTCAAATCCTCAACCAGATTCATCTCAAATCCTATTCATATTTGAGACATTTGACACTGTCTGTCTCTGGAACATATCAACTCTCCCTTCTTCTATCACGGAATTCCATTTAACACCAAATTATGCCTTATTTGGTATTAAGCTTACTAATTGTAGTAGGAATAATAATTTCCATCTTTAAAGATGCCCAAATCCTAATCCCTGAAACATATTAATCCATGCTGTTCCATCGCCAGGGAGAAAGAAATTGCAGATGTAATTAAGATTACTACACATTTGACTGTAAATAAGGAGTTTATCTTGAATTATCAGGTGTTGGGAGTAGGCAAATACACTTGCAGGGCCCATTAGGAAAGTGAATAAGGAAGGCAAAAGAAGAGTCTAGAGCTACGAGAAATGTGAAGATGCTCTGTGAAGATGCTCTGTCACTATATTGGAAGATGGAGAAGGGACTAGGAGTCAGCCTTAGAAACTCGATAAAAGGAAACTGACTCTCCCCTAGAGGCATCAGGATGAACACAGTACTGCCAACAGCTTGATTTTAACCCCATAGAGTCACTCAAACTTTACCTGGCCATTGTAAGACAATAGCGTTGTTTCAAGGATTAAATTTTAGTCAATTTTGAAAGCATTGCAGACAATCACAATATGCTGTGTGATCTCCATCTTCATTCAGAATGATTGGATCAGGTAATCAATCCTCTCACTATTCCAAAATTTTAATTAATTTTCCTATATCCAACCCTGGATATATTTATTATTCAAGTAATATATTATCAGCTACAAATATATATATATACATTTATCCTGATGCATTTTATTATTGCTTAATTACTTATTGTTACCAAGGAAATTGTTAAGAAAAACTTACAAGTATTGGAGCACTCACCATTTTTTGTTATTAGACTTCAATTATATATAAAAAGCAAAAATCACAGGGCAAAATAATAAAATGACTTCAATACAAATCTTAGATTGATTTGTTTTTTTCCACTGTAAAATTAATGGCAGAATTAAAGATGGATTCTATTTTCTCATTGAACTCATTTGATCTTTCTTAAAACTTTCAGTGAGTAACTGTATCATGAATTGATTTAATAAATAACAAAACTATAACAAATTAAAATTTGAACACTTCCCACATATTTATATATGTGATTTTGCAGTTTGAGGAATTTTTATGTAGAATAAAAATATTTACATATAACAGGATATTACTACATATGTAGAATAACACTTTATACTAAGTCTTCTATGCAATATTGCCAATGTTTAAAATGCATCATATAACAAGATCAATTAAACATACAAACTATATTAAACCTATGGAGAGAAATAGTAGGTTTTAGCAAGAACAAAGAAAATAGCAAATGAACTAAATATGACTTTGCAAAAAGACTTTTATAACTGATAATGACTGGGCATATTATTTGGTTGCTGATTATAACTACTTTGGGAGCAGCAAACTTAAAAGTTTCTCAGAATTTTTTGTAAAATCTCTTGGTTTATGATTGTTTTACATTTGCTTGTGGCAGACAATTTACAATTTTATTACTAAACAACTTTATGTATTTTTTATACATTGCTAAATATTTAGACAAGTCAGCAGTTTTTGCATATTAATTATGTGCCTTAACTGTTCTATCATCTTATTTATAAAAGAAAGGAACTTTTGAAGTTTTAAAATGTGTTACATTGAAATCAATGACTGTACCAAAAAGTCTCAACTCTACTTTTACAGGAAATTAGCACTGACAAATAAATGGCAGAAAAAGTACACAGTACAGAAGGAATAATAATTTTAAACTTTAAAAAATTACAGATCTTTTGCATGAGTTACTTTTCACAAAAATTCTTCAATTTATATTTCAAGCACATTCAAATTCTTCAACATAGAGTCCCTTCTTTATTGAAATTCTTTTCCTAAAGATTTTTGTCTTGAGATTTTGGGGAGACACTTATAAAATTACCTCATTCATGAATTATTTTAAACGCTGTAATTGTGCAATGACTATGTGGTCTGAAATATTACTTTAACTGGCAACTTCAGTACATTTTAACCCTTAGAAATGACTCATTGTGGGAACCGAACTACAGAATAATGATGGGAAGGTGTGGGTAGAAGGACTCTTCACACATGCAGGTATAGTTACAGACTATCTAAATGCCTGCCCTTATACTTCCAGGGAAGTTATTTGACTATTTCCGTATTTACCTAATTGTAATATGCCTTTTAAAATAATTTGTACTTTGTACTATATTAAATAAAACAGATTAATTTAAAGATAGAGGTGGAAGTAAAAACACTCTAATTTGGACTCAAACTGAAAAAAATGTGGTTGAAAATAAAACCTTCTAAATATATTTCATATAAACATATATATATTTCTTTTTCATTTCCGCATAATTCGTGTTCCATTCTCTGTTAAGCTGAGTTAATTTTTGTTTTGCACTTTGCATTCTATGTGCAAACATTGACTTCTGGTGCCCAGACTAATTCACATGTGTGTATTTGACCTATCAACAAAGAACACAACGACATCTCTCATACATTTACAAAATAACAGAAAAGCTGTAGTTGCATTACAAAGAAATATGCATTATCAAACATTTTTTGAAAACACTGTAGACGGTCTATAAGAAAGTCTTTAAGTATATAAATATTTAAACTAGAAAGAATAAAATTTTAACAACAGATTAATTCTTAAATCTAAAAGTAAAAATTATCACCAAGACAGAACTATATTAAAAAATGGATAACATAAAGCCAACTTTTATTATTATTTTTCTATTGTTCATGTTCCTTTCAATTCAAATTTACTAATATATTTATTTTTTACTCGTTATAAAGCATAAAAGTCATGCATATTGATGGGGCAATGTGATTTTTCAATACATGTATATTTTGTGCAATTTTAAAATCAGGTTTAAAATATCTATCTTCTCAAATATTTATCATTTAATGGTAAAAATTTTCAAAATCCTTTCTTCTTTTTGTAATATATAGCATATTATTGTTATCTATAGTCACCCTTCTGTGCAATAACATGAGAACTTCATGCCTATGCTTACCTGCACATTGGTACCCATCAGTTAACCTTTCCCCAGCCTCGCCTTCTGCTCTTCTGGCCTCTGGTAACCACCATTCTATTCCAAACTTTTGTGGCATCAATATATTTTTAAATCGATGAATATATTTGAAAAATGTTTAAAATGTTTACTTAATATTTTCTTTCAATCACTGTGTATTTTTTTTTATAATTCTTTCTAATGATCTTCCAACTCCAATGAATTATAAATATTTCAATAATCCTATAAAGGAAGTCAAGATAACAAAGTTATCTATAATAAACTACAAGGAACAAAATATTTCATTTCTAAATTAATTGTAACTAAGAATCTAAGAGACTATGAAAAGAAAATAATTATTGATTTAATATTGTCCAATAAATAAATTTTTCATAGAAAAAAATACAATCTATCCTTTAGTCCCTCTTTTACCACTTACCCCTATTTTGTCAATTATAGTCATCCAGAGAAATTAACTTCACTGATTATCTACAAAGCATAATATATAACTTACTCTGATACTTATCATATAAACTATTTTCATCATTGGTTTAAAAATTAGAAAACTACCATCAGCGGATGATATAATTTGTCCAAAGTTAAGAGTACTTTGAGTTCAATGGGGATGTAGTCATTTAAAATTGAGTTAATAACATTTGCTTTAAGGATAATTAAGTTCTTTCACAAAATATTTGCCTATTGCTTATAAATGTTCAATATATTATAAGTTTTGTAGTTATGTTTTACAAAGATGTTTTTAGATTATGCTATTTTAAAAAAAGAATATTTTTCTCTTGATAGTGTATTTATAAATAGAAATAATGCATTTATAAAAGTTTTGGGGAGTTTATGAGTATAGCAATTATAGACTATATTAATTGCCTATCAGACACTGTTGTTAGTACTTTACAATTATAATCTCATTCAGATCTCAAAACATTTAAGGATTACTTATTGCTTTTATTGAATTTTACCATTGAGGACACTGTGCCTTAGATGGTTAAAGACATTTTACCCAGGACACCAAGCTAGTAAACAATAGAATTATACTTAAAGTTTTGACAACTGAAATTTTATTTCCTTGAACAATATGCTTTTTCTGTTTCAACTAGAAATTATATGTAAAAAGGTCATAGTAACAAAAACAACTTGGTATTGGCATAAAATTAGTCACAGAATAAAGACACAGAGACAAACCTACATACCTACAATCATCTGATTCTTGACAAAACTACCTAAATCCTAGGTTAGAGAAAAGACAGCCTCTTTAACAAATGTATTGTGAAAACTGGATATCCCTATGTAAATGATTGAAATTAGATACCTATATCTCAGCATACACAAAAGTTAACCCAACAATGGACCAAAGACCTAGGAATAAGATCAGAAACTTTGCAACCGATAGAAAAGAACACAGGGTAAGTGTTCTCACATATATAGGTATAAGCAAAAACTTCAATAGAACTCCTATATCTCAATAAATAGCATCAAGAATCAATAAATGGGATAGCATCAACTAAAAAGCATCTGCACATCAAATGAAATAATTTACAGTAGGAAAAGAGAACCTACAGATTGGGAGAACATCTTTGCTACTCATTTATATTCAGAATTTTTAAATAACTCGAAAAACTTAAAACCAAAAAACCAAACAAAAAAACAAAGAAAGAAAGAAACAAACCACCAAAAAATAACCTATTCAGTAAATGATCTAAATAAATACTTCACAAAAGAACAATTGACCAAAATTTATATGAAAACTGTTTAACACTTCTAGTCATCAGGAGAATATGAACCCAAACTACACTGAGATTTCATCTCACCCCTGTCAGAGTGGCAATCATCAAGAATGTAAATAACAACATTCAGGGGAAAATGGAACCCTTCCTTATATACTGTGCTATGAATGTAAATTAGTATGATTACTATTGAATCCAGTATGGAGATTTCTCAAAAACTAAAAATCAAACTACCGTATGATCCAGCTATGCCACTCTGCAATGTCTATCCAAAAGAATTAAAGACAGTATATATGAGGGACATATGCATTCCATGATTATAGCAGCAGAGTTCTCAATAGTCAAGGTATGGAACCAGCCTAGGTATACATCAACAGATGAATGGATAAAAATTATAGTATGTGCACATAATTGGCATATTTTATTCAGCCATAATAATCATTTATTGAACAGGTTTGAAGGCTACAAGATTTGAATTCAGAAAATCAATCAGTAGATTATTTAATAGTTTAGAAAAGACATGAACCTTAGCCGGGCGCAGTGGCTCAAGCCTGTAACCCCAGCACTTAGGGAAGCTGAGACAGGAAAATCGCGAGTTCAAAGCCAGCCTCAGCAATGGCGAGGCGCTAAGCAACTCAGTGAGACCCTGTCTCTACATAAAACACAAAATAGGGCTGGGGATGTGGCTCAGTGGTCGAGTACCCCTGAGTTCAATCCCCAGTACCAAAAAGAAAAGAAAAGACATGAACCTTGGATGTAGTATACAGACAAGTATATGAATGTTAGAGAAACTGAGGGGATAAAATTCAGTAGAACTTGGTAGTTGTAGTACATGGAGGAACACAGTATATGTAGTGAACATGATTCATGAGATTCTAACTTGAACAACTAAGGAGACTGGTGATGTTGGCTAGGAATGAAAACCTGGGAGAAGAACCAGAATTACTGAATGTTCCATCTGTGTTTTTTATTGCTCTTTGAAATTAATAATCAGTGAAAAAATCTCTTTATTATCATTTGCCCCCATATCAAGTCTGTTGTTCTGGAGTAAGCTGATACAGATCACTCAAGCATTCAGAAATGCTAGATTATTACATGTTAGAATAAATAGAACAAATTCGTAGTTCCACTCGTCAACACAGAATCTTTTTTTGCATGTGCATTTCTTTAAGGAGAAAAAGACTATAAAAAGCAAGTTACATGTAGGTAGATATGTAAATAGTTACATAGCAAATTTCATAAAAACAATAAGCATAATTTAAAATTTGAAAACAGAAAATTTTCTTCCAAGTGTATTAAATATAAGAAATACTCTATTTTACCTGAATGAAAAATTTGTTTCAAAACACTCATAAGAGAAGGAAAGAGAAAAGCGGGGAGGAGTGAGATATCAAGAAAGGGCTGAAAAATGTTCAAAGACTAACATTAAAATGAATAATTTTGTGGGTTATTCAGATTTTATTATGCTTGTATGTAAAATTTAAATATATGTGGGCATGAACAACACAATCAAAATATCAAATATTATCATCAGTCTTAACATTCCCAGGGTCTCTTTGTAGACTCTCCCAGCAACTGTTGATCTCTTTAACGACTTTATTCTATTGCGTTTTCCAGAAGGTCATATGAATGGAATCTTACGGCATCCAATCTTTTAAGTATGGCTGCTTTCATTTAATCCAATGCACTTGACACTAGCTGATGCTAGTTCATGCATTAGTTCATTCATTTTCACTTCATTATAGGGTTACAATGTAGTTTATCCATTCATCAGATGAAGGACATTTAGGTTGCTTACAGTTTTTTAAATTATAACACCAAATAAATGTCTGTTTTTCATTTCATTTGGATATATACTTAAAACAGATTGATAAATTGTGTAAGTGTGCTTAACTTTGTAAGAGGATTTCAAATGATTTTACAATGTTGCTGAATCATTATGATAAACAATTTTTCCCCTTTTCATATTACCTTTTTAAACTAAGTCTGTATTGGTATTTCCTATTGGTTTTATTTGAATCTGTATGTTTCCTTTGATAGAGTATGTGTTTGCCTGACTTTAATAGGGTTGATGTTATTTTTGAATTATTTCTCTTTTTTTTGCATTAATGATAAAAGTTCTATGTAAATATTTAATTCACAATTATTTTTATTTGTTTAAATATATTTTAAACATATTTTATTATGTTTAAGGCTTGTATTAACAGTATATTCAATTAATACACAGCCTTAATTCTCTTGAAATTCCATTTAGGATATGCATTTAGTTGTACTTTAAGAAATGTTTGCCTAATCCAAATAAAAACAATTTTCTTCTATGTTTTCTACTAAAAGTTTATAGTATTACATTTTTTATTTAGTTCAGTGAAGTCTGTTAATTTTTGTAAATGGTAAGATGGATCGGAACAGGTTTCTTTTCTTCATTTGTATGTTCAAAGATTTAGCACCATTTATTGAAGACATTACCTTATTCCATTATGTTCAAATATTTGTTGAAAATCTCATATAGGCACACTTCAGAGCTACTATATGTTCAGTTTCAGACTTCTGTAATAAAAGTGAATACAAAAATAAAATAAGTCACATGGTATTTTTGGTATCTCAGTGCATAAAAATGTTTTGTTTACATTATGCTGTAGTCATTACATGGTCTAAAGAACATCATATCTAAAAAAAAAATCAATGTGTATAGCTGAGTTAAAAATAGTTTATCAAAGCTGGGGATGTGGCTCAGTGGAGAGAACATGTCTAGCACACATGAGGCCCTAAATTCATCCCCAGCAGCAAGAAAAAAATCATAAAACACACTTTATTGTTAAAAATGCTAATGACTATCTCTAATGACTATCTGAGGCTTCAGTGAGCCATAGTCTTTTCTCCGGTGGAGAATCTTTGAGATTGATGGCTGCTGATTGTTCAGGGTGACAGTTGTTGAAGTTTGGGGTTAAGGAAGCAATTTTATAAAATAAGACAATAGTGAAGTTTGCCACATTGATTGTCTCACTCTTTCATGGAAGATTGCTCTGCAGTGTGTGATACCATTTCAGAGCATTCTGCTCACAGTAGAACTTCTTTCAAAATTGAAATAGGTCCTCTCAAACACTGCTGCTGCTTTATTAATGAGTTTATGTAATACTGTCAATCCTTTGTCATTATATTAACAATGTTCACAATATATACACTAGGAGCAGATTTCATCTTAAGAAACCCCTTTCTTTATTCACTTATAATGAACAACTCCTGATTCGTTCAAGTTTTACCAGGAGATTGCAATAGTTCAGTTGTGCTCAGGTCTCACTTCTAATTCCAATTCACCACAGCTGCAGTTACTTCTTGCGTTCTGAGTCTTGAACATCTCAAAGTCATTCAAGAGGCTTGGAATAAACTTCTTTCAAACCTCTGTAAATGTTTATATTTGATCTCATCCTGTTATGGTTTAGATATGAGATGCCCCCTGCAAAACTCAAATGTGAGATAATGCAAAAAAGTTCAGAGGTGAAATGATTGTGTTATAAGAGCCTTGACCTAATTAGTGCATTAGTCCCCGATAGGGATTAACTAGGTGGTAACTAATAGGTATTGGAATTAAAAATAATGTGGCTTGAGGAAAGAGACAAATGGCCTTAAACTGGCAGCTTTCACCTCCCACAAACACTGTATCTTTCAATGCTAATCATGCTGGCAGCTCTCATTTTCCCAGCTCTGACTCTTGGATGTTAATCAAGCTAGAAACTAACACCTCCCCCTACAGATGCCTTCCTGAGGCAAAACCAGGAAGGAAGGAGCTTATCACCACATAGGAGTGATAAGTTAAATGATGACACAAACCCAAAATTCCTAAATGCCCATGAAAACTAAGAGCCTATATAAACCCAGTCCCTTCCTTGGCTCGGCAGCTCATTTTCCACTGCAAAAGTGGGTCCATCACCTCGGTAGATGTAGTCCTGCTCCTGAATAAAGCCTGAAATGACTTGCATAGTTTGCTGCCATCTTGATCTTTCTGCGCTTACAATAACTGTAGGCAAGTAGGGTATGGCTGGAGGAGATGAATCACTGAGGGCGTGCCTTTGGGGTATATGTTTTGTCTTTGTTGAGCAGTGCTCTCTTTCTACTCCCTGATGAAATGCCCCAAGCCACTTTTCTCCACCACTGTTCCGCCATGATGTTCTGTCTGACCTCTAGCCCTAAGGAATGGAACCAGCTTTAAATGGACTCAGACTTCTCAAACCATGAGACCTAAAATAAACTGTTTCTCCTCTAATTGTTCCTTTCAAGTCTTTTGGTTACAGCAGTGAAAAAGCTGACTAAAATACAGTTCATGAGTCATGAATGTTCTTAATGTCATCTAGAATAGCGGATTCTCCCTGAAGATTTTCAGGATACATTTACAAGATTCATCATAGGAATAAACATTTATGACAACCATGGCCTTATGCAATGCATTTATTAAATAATAAGACTTGAAAGTCAAAATTACCCCTTAATACATTGGCTTCAGAATGAATATTGTGTTAGCGGGATGAAAACAACACGAATCTCAATGTACATCTCCATTAGAGCTCTTGGTTGTCTAGGTGTATTAATGTCAACATAATGTTTTGAAAGGCATCCTGTTGAGCTCTAGCTCTCAACAGTGGGCTTACAATATTCAGTAAACCTTTTTCTTGTAAACAAATAGTGCTGCCAATTAGGCTTTGTTTTTCTATTTGTAAATCACAGGAAGAGTGTATTTAGTAAATTCTTAACGTCCTTAGGATTTGGGGAATGATAAATATGTAAAAGTAAGCTTCAACTCCAAGACATCAGCTTCATTAGCCACCAAGAAGAAAGTCAGACTTTCCCTTGAAGAGTTGAAGTCAGATCTGTAGTTCTCTAGATATGCAAGTTTTGGATAACATCTTTCCCCAATATAAAGGTGTTTCACCTACATTGAAAATCTGTTTAGTGTAGCCAACTTCATCAATTATCTCAGTCAAATGTTCTAAAAATCTTGCTATGTCTTTGACATTAACATTGCTGCTTCACTTTGCACCTTGGGTTATGGTGCTTCACTTTGCACCTTGGGTTCTTAAACCTCTTGAAACAATCTCAGCTAGCTGCAATCTTTTTTCAATAGCTTCCTTATCTCTTTCATTTATCAAAGAATTGAAGAGAGTTAGGGTTTTGTCTCTGATTGTACAAAGGAAAAATTCAGTAATAGGTATGGTGCTTGCTATAGTATTTTATATACACCTATATATGATAAAGGATTCTCTCCTGCAGTCCTAATATTTTGAATATATTTATCAGAAATGGTATTGAATTTTATGAAATGTTTTTGTTTATTTGTGTTGAGACTGTGTTATTCTTTTTTTTTTGGTACGGGGATTGAACTCAGGGGCACTCGACCACTGAGCCACACTCCCAGCCCTATTTTGTATTTTATGTAGAGACAGAGTCTCACTGAGTTGCTTAGCACCTCGCTGTTGCTGAGGCTGGCTTTGAACTCACGATTCTCCTGTCTCAGCCTCCCTAAGTGCTAGGATTACAGGCTTATGAGACTGTTATTCTTCATCTTCAATTCATTAGTGTGGTGACTACCTTTGGCTGGATTAAAACCAGACTTCATTCCTGGATATATCCCATTTGTTTATGGTGGATTATTGAAAGAAGCAAGTCTGACCCTGCTTATTATCTATTTTTTCCTCCTATTCAAGATGTAATTCCTTGCCTCTACATATACTCACACTATGATATGCTGTCTTCCAACGCTCCCACTGCAAGCCAAGCCTCCCTGCCTTACCATAGACTTTGAAACTCCAAAACTGTGAGCTAAGTAAACCTTTCAGTTTTTCAGTTAGCTCTCTCAGGCATTTTATTATAGTAATGCAAGGCAGACTAATACAAGGGTTTTCTCCACACCCAGCTTGACTTCTCTTTTCACCTCCAATTGGTAGACTGTCTCTCTATATCCTCTTCCCTCTATTCTTGCAGTGAACTGCAGTTCTTGTTCTACTTAATTTTTTTAATTAATTTATTTATTCTACTTAGTTATATATAAGAGCAGAATGCATTTTGATTCATTATATACAAATGCAGCACAACTTAATTCTTATAATCCTTTTTGGAGAATGCTGTTCTGATGTTATTGTTTAACATCTATTTTAGATAGGTAAAGTACTTTTATTTTGTTCATGTAAATTTCTCTATGAACTTGCAGCAGTCTTTAGGTGTTTCTTAATGATCTATGGCCTTGTATGGGCTGCAATAAGTCTATACTTATGTTCTGTTCATGATGAGGTCAGGCCTCCTCCCCACTGTGTCCCAAGCCCTTTTCCCATAAAGGAGATAAGGGAGTTGGGAACTATAATACTTCATGCTGTCTTGACAGCAGTTGCTGTTCTCCACTCTGAAGTCTGAACCACAGGGGAAGTTTTTTCCAGTCTCTTATGTTGACACATCTTTTTGTGTGTGTACCTGAAGAGGTTTGTGGAATAGAGTCTGAGTAAGGGTATGACTCTCCTTGTGTGTGCACCTCATAAAATTTTATACTTTCTCACCAGCTCACATCTCTCTTCAGCAAAAGATAAATATTTTAGCTGAATTATTCTATCTGGTTTTATTGGCATCTGGATTAAATTGCCCATATGTACCTTGTTTTAAATAGTATAAAGATTATATTATCTAGTTCTTCCTTGTCTTTAATAGATGAAGACTATGAATCTCACAATCATAAAGTGACTTAACTCTATGACATATGTTTAACTGATATAACCTAAGTCTGGCATTTTTCCATTTTTTAAATTTTTGAAATGTTTCTTGAGGAACACGTGCCTATTTATCTCTTTTCTTTCTTATTTTATACCCTGAATATCCCTAGAAATATGTCATACATGTATTAGATACCCAATTAGCATTTATTTTAACTGTTTGATTCTTCAAATATGCTTATGTCATCATCCAAGCTAATTCCCTCTAAAAGGGAGTTTAGTGACTAATTAAAATGAGAGGAAAACATACAATAAATATCAATATGTGACTGATAGGCAGAACAAGGAAATTGTATATATGATATGCTTAAATGAAGTGCCATTGCCCAATCCTCAAATCACATGCTAATATCTCTGTTCCATTAATGGCCATCATTTCTTTGTTTTATATATTCCATTAGTTACTAAAAAAAAGGTAATCCATAAGAAGAAAAAATAAAAATAAAAGCTATGCTAATTAGGTTTATTGAATACAGGGGAGAAAAATCAGGGGTATTATGAGAATATTGGTGGGTTTTGGGGTGAAAGATTGGAGAAGTAAATCATGAATGAAATTTTACTGATTATAAAGAATATAGAATTGAAACTCTTAATGCATTTTTCATGTTAAAAAATGAGTTAAGCTGTTTCCACATCTATCCTTTTTCTAAATGAAGGCAAGAGCCCTCAGAAATATTTGGCAATTTTTTTCTAGTTAATATGTGGGACTAATCAGTGAAACAATTCACAGTTCATTCTAACATTTTGTACTTTTACACTAGTATGACATGTCTTCCTGCAGTAGATAGATGAAAATATAGAACAGAAAGTAGAGAGCAGGAATTCAGAATGTTGTTGTCTGTCATTGTGAAATAAACAACTAGAGATAAATTAATGTTAATGTATAAAGATATACCTATAGATAGTCAGACTGAGGTTTTTAAAAATTCTTCCCATTCTCTTTGGGCAAATGTGAAGCAAAACAGTGAAAAATAAGTTATGATCACTTTGTTTAACCTTCTTGAACAGGTGCACTGTAACAGAGAAACTTACTAAAATATGTTTCAACAAATAGTCAATCAAATTCATTTTTATGTGTTTATTCCTTGTGGCTAAAAAATACTTTGGACATTTGTAGGTCTTTAAGGTATTTGTATAGCACAATTTTAAAGAAATTCTAATTCTTTTCTTCTGTTTGCAACTAGTGTAAAAGAGATTTTTAGAAAATATCTGAGAAATACAGTGTCTCTCTTTTTTGAACTTTTGAATAAAGAAATTTCTACATTTCTTCCTTTTATATAAAAAGGGATGAAGCAGAGTATAGTTGGTCATTTTCATGCACTGTGAATATTACTATCCTTTAATTATCCTGTTAATCAATGTAAATGTCACCTGTTACAATACCCATACCTGCCTCTATGTCATCCACTGGTCCAATTAATTAAAAACTCAAAGTTATTTATTGATTCATAAAATAAGAGCATACTGTTCATATACATCTGTAAAGTTTAGTGAATTAAAATTTTGCATTTGAATTGTATTTTTCATTTATTTCCCACCCTCAAATGGAAATTTTTGATGTTCTTATTTCATTTAATTTGCCTTGCTAGTCATCATTTTCAAAAGTGTGATAGCATTTTACTTTTGAAGTAAAGTAAAGTACAATCATGCCATGAACAATGACAGGAGTCCTGCCTTCATGGAACTTGTTCTTTATGACAAAAAAAAAAAAAGACAATACACAAAAACAAGACAGTACACAATACATGGAGCAAATGTGTAAATTATGTAGAAAGTTAGAAAATAGTAAGTCATATGGGAAAACAGAGTAAGAAGGCAAACAATTTACAAAGTTTAACTACTTTCACCCACACAGATTTTTCAGAGAATCTACTCAGCTCTCACATTCTAAACATTCCCTTGCTATCTCCTACTTTTAATCCTTCCTAAGCAGAATCCTTTCTACATACTTAGGTTTTTAGCAAGGATACATTCAGACCTACTTCTAGGATGTCACTGACCAAAATTCACTGGAAAAGATTTATAATTCTTGGTATTCAGTTTAAACTAAGGAAAGGGGGAGTTATGGGAATAAAACACAAGGTAATAATTGAATTAATATCAATCAATAAAAGACTTTACTTTCAAAAATTAAACAAATCACTTTGAAAATAAGATAAAACACATAAAATCACATTGAACATTGAACTTGAATCCATATATAGATTTTAATATGCCATTTTATATAGTAGGTAATATATTAGGAATAAATTGTCAATTATTCTGATTTTATATACATTTTATTCTAAGCATACAAAAAACCAATGTGATTTACCATCTTTTAGAGGCAAAGATTAAATTTTAAAGTTGCTGTCTCTGCAATCTACTGTCCTATCCTAGAAATTAGAAAGGACCCTTAAATAGATTGAGCTTCAGCTAATTCAAAATCAAATTAGATATAATTTACTTCTCATATTTCATGTGGTATTGTAAATTCATTCACAAAGTCATATTTTACTTTCAGAAAATATTCTCTTAGGTTACCTTTTTAGATTTCATTAAAATGTACAAACTAATGCATTTTTATTACTTATAAAATAATATGGTAAGTACAGACTCATCATCTAATTTCACCCAACATCCTTCTATTCAGATAAGCAGATTTTTTTCTTTCTTTCTTTCTTTTTTTTTTTTTTTTTTTTTGTGGTGCTGGGGATTAGAACCCAGGGCCTTGTGGATGCGAGGCAAGCACTCTACCAACTGAAGTATATCCCCAGCCCCCAAGCAGATTTCTTAATGACAGTTGATTAAAGATTTTCTCCTTAAGTTTATCCATGAAGTAGTTTGAGAAATTAAGAGAAGAGTATAGTAATTGTATAGTAATTTTCATAATAGTAACTTTTCTAATTATCTGCAAACCTTGGAATAGTAGGACACATTTTGAACAGTTACTTAGCTGAAAATAAAAGTCATTTTATTTCTAAAATATGAAGAAAACAGAAAATTTGACTACTTACATATTGTTCAAGCAGTCCTTCTTTACTCAGATGGACAAGTTTAAAAATATATAATTTAAAATTATATAATCATGTATCACATATACTCAATTTTTTTTCAAAGTACACTATACCTGTATAGCAAGTAAATATTAATTTTACTTATTATTTTGGGGTTTAGGGACACAATAAGAGCATTAAAAATCTTCTTAAGCTTCTTATTTCCTATATATTTTGGTGAATATACCAAGAATACAGGGTCCCAGAAGCTTTTAACTTCTGCCATTTCTCAAGTCCTGTTTATAGTTAGTAACTTTGAGAGATGACATATTATGGGACAAAGAGTAAGTGTGATAACTAGATGATATAAACATATCTTCATGGTTAGTGTTTCTCAACTCTGAAGCAAATCTACTACAAATATAACATTCAAATAGGCTGCTTCATGTTGCCCTCATGAGACCTGGGGACAAAAAGAACTGACACAAATATACTTATAATGACTATTGTTGCTTGCTATACTGGGAGCAATAAAACTATTTGTCTCTGATTTCAGAGTCTTTTGTCTTCTCTCATTATATGTAACAGTTATAGGACAATGTATTATGTTTTAAGTAGGGTCAAATCAAATCCTAGCTCAACTAATTAGCAATTTACAAAATGTAAGATGGAAGTATTATACTATACTAGAAAATTTTCAGAGAGGGAATATGGTCTATTTCCAGAATTAATTTATGTAACACATCCATATTCAAAAATATAAACATAGACAGAAAAGAGAAAGAGACCCCAAATCTTAATAATAAAAAGATGTTTACTTAACTTATAATTCCATATTGTTGTTTAATTTCCAGATAAATGTTATGAAGTTTTTATCTTAGATATATAAATATAACATATCACAGATTTAGAGTTTTTTAAATAATAACATTGAATGTAGTAATTCCAAAGAGTCTGAGAATTCAATTTGTAGAAAACAATTTAGTACTATAAACCTATCATAACTTATGTGATCAATCTAACATAAATTTTCACTTTCAAATTTTAAAATATGATAACATCTTATCTTCTAACCAGAAAATAAATTTGAATTCATGTTGTTTACTTCAAAATAATTAAAAGGAAACATTCTTCAAAAAATTAAACTGTACACTTTGGTCAGCTATTTATTTAGATAAAACATCCTTTTAGCTAATAAAGGAAAATTATTTATACAAAAGATATCTGGAGCACTTATTTTTTTTTTAATACATATTCTTTTAACTACTTACTTTTTTTTTTAAATACTTTTTAGTTGTAAGATGGACACAATGTCTTTATTTTATTGCTTTGTATGTGGTGCTGAGGATCAAACCCAGGGCCTCACACATGCGAGGCAAACGCTCTACCGCTGAGCTACAATCCCAGCCCTTAAATACTTACTTTTGAAGAGGTATAAGTTGCTTTGATTGTGAGAAAGCACACAGAGGCAGCTTAGTTTAAACTTCAACTTTTTCATTCAGCTAAATTGATTTTTGGTATTCATAACCATTAACCACCATGGACTGTCTTTAACACTTTGAGAGTAAACATGGTATTTTCTGTTTCTGTAATTATAATAAACATAGCAAAATTCATTTTTAACACTTTACAAGGGACAAATGGAGTTGTTATTAAAACATGAGAGACTTAAAATAATTTAACAAGTATGCTGCCTGACAATTTTAATAGCATGATAGTAATAATATGTTTTGAAACTGCAACTTACTTTTGTAATAAACAGAATCATAAAATCTTAAGTTGTAAATCCCTGACAATATTAAGCAGTTATCTTTTAAATTCTGATATTGCAGCTAGAGGACAATCAAGAACAAACATTGACTACACAAAAAAAGTACACTCACTCAGTAAAGATAATTTTCTGGATACATTCAGCAGGAATTATTAATGTTGCCTCCATAAATTTGAAAAGATCTATGAAATCATATTCCACCTGTCATTTAGGACTTAGTACTTAGCATGTTTTACTGGAATTTTCACAGATAAATGGTGTGTAAAAGAGACAGAAATAAATTCTAGATATAAGACTAGGTCATTAAATGTATGGAGCATGAACAGAGATGATAAGTTGATATAGAAATTAGATGAGAACCTGAAACACTAAAAAAATAACCCAGAGGTGGGTGTGGTGGCACAGGCCTGTAATCCCAGCGGCTCAGGAGGTTGAGACAGGAGTACTGCGAGTTCGAAGCCAGCCTCAGTAAAAAGTGAGGCACTAAGCAACTCAGTGAGACCCTGTCTCTAAATAAAATACAAAATAGTGCTGGGAATGTCACTCAGTAGTAGAGTATGCCTGAGTTAAATCTCCAGTAAACCCCCTCCCCCAAATTAAACAAAAAACAAAACAAAAAAAGTAATAACCCAGATAGGTTGAAATTATAGTCATAATGAAAGATTCACATATTGGCATTCTAATACCAAAGAGAGAGAGAGAGAGAAGGGAAAAACTTTTACTATTTTAGTCAGAGTAAGTCAGAATATGGGAAGGCATACCTGTGCTCTTCATGAGTAGATAGATGACGGTAGGAAGTGGATCCAGGATAGTAATGGTAGGCTGTTAGGAAAATCATAGATATAGAGAAATGGGCATTGTGGCAATTTTAGAATTTTTCTGGAGTTCTATATTACAATTGTTTTACCAGTTACTATTTCCTCAGTGTCATGTTTAGCTTATTATGTTTTTGACAGTTTTCTAATGACAGTTAAAAGCAAAATTAATTTTGTAGAGGGCTTTTATATTTGAGACAAATTATATTTGTGATAATTTGAGAGTATCTCAAAATATGCCTGCAACAAAGCAAATGCTATTGAGACAATGAAATACGTAGTAAATTGCAGATTTACTGTGCAGTAAAATTCTATTTAACACTATTACACTTGCCCGCTAAATAATTTCTGCAATTATTACATCATTTAGGATATAAAATGATATTTTGTTGTAGTATTTGTGGCACTTAACACAACTACAAGTAAAAAATATTTTTGAAAGTTGTTAAAAATATAGGGATTCTCTGACTCCGTGATGAAACTGTTGCTATAACATCGAGTAAGAAAAATATAGGGAATATCCATGCGAGGTGAATCCAAACAAGAAAATAAAAATATGACTACAGCTGTACCAGCCTTAGATGAACATTAGTATCTTAATGGGAGAAAGTATATTAAAATTCTCCAAGGAAATTTTGCTTTAAAGAACAGTATCTCATTATTCATCTATATTTCAGAGTATTTGCCAAATTGTGCTGCATTCCATTGCTTCATTAATTTTATACATTAGTTATTTCTATCAAAATAAGTAGATTTTTAATAAAACTACTAGAATTGTAGGATTAAAATTCAGTGAACTTTGGTAAAGTTTCATTAGGTAGTATAGTGTCAGTAGTTAAGAATGTCAATTCTTATGCTCTGGGGATGTAGTTCAGTGGTAGAGCATTTGCCAAACATGTACCAGGCCTGGTTTCAATCCCCAGCGCTGTATACACACAAGCACAAATTAGTTGTCAAGCAAAATTCTCTGGATTCACATGTCTTTCTATTATATCATAGGTATGTTAACTATGATTACTAAAATAGCAACTACCACTTATAGTTATACTAAGGAATTATATGATTTAATAAATGCAAAGCAATTAGTAGTTATAAAAACTCAGCAAAAGAAAAAGTCACATACATTATTATGTTATTAATTACCATTGTCATTAATTAACCATTTTCCAGAAAGGTTCTGACTGAATTCCAGGACAAAACATTTGATAAGCTGGTTAGCACACTCCCTAATAGTCCTTTACCTCCATTTAATTTCACTATATTCAATAAATAGCAAGTGAGAACAAAAATAGTTGTGGATTGATTTCCACAGATGTAATCTAGGAAGTTCTTATGGACTTTATAATTCTATGGAAATTAGAGTAACTCGATATCTTAGAGGAAAGACCCATACCAAAGAAACATAGCTGACTAGTTGAGCTCTGTCAAGCTCCATGAACTTATCTTGCCAACACATACTCTAGCTACATCAACAATTCTCAATCCTACAGGACCAGAGCCCATATAACTTCCAATTTCCCAAATTAATAAATTTAAAAATGAGTCTTGGGCCATGGCAGTCTTCTAATCATTATTGAATACCACTATTAAAAACAAAGAAAAACAACTTTTCAAGCAAATCACTCTTTCACTCTTAGCAAACAATTCATAAAATTGTATTATATTTCCCCTTCAACTTACCTAAGTACCTAGCTTCTGGTGAATTCCCAAGCATCATCCTTCCAAGAATTTACCTTGTGGGAACTCCTTGGTCATCAATAGAGAATAACAAACTGCTCATATTAAATTTACTCCCCAAAGATATCTATGGCCTAATCACTAGGGCCTATGAATGCTGCCTAATAAGGAAACTTCTCTTTTATGGCCAGATATAAGTTAAAGATGATTAAGTAGTGATATTTTCTGGGTGAACTTGATGTAACTGTACAATTCTTATAAGAGATAGGCAGCAGAGCAAAGAAACAAAAAATCATGTGATATCAAAACAAGTTATCAAGCAGGGCTCAGTGGCGCACACCTGTAATCCCAGCACTTTGGGAGGCTGAGACAGGAGAATCGTGAGTTCAAAGCCAGTCTCAGCAATGGCAAGGTGCTAAGCAACTCAGTGAGACCCTGTCTCTAAATAAAATACAAAATAAGGCTGGGGTTGTGGCTCAGTGGTCGAGTACCCCTGAGTTCAATCCCTAGTACCAAAAAAAAAAAAAAATTATCACGTTCCTTGGTATTTTAGTCAGCTTTTTCACTGCTGTGACTAAACAACCTAACCAGAACAATTGTAGAGGAGGAAAAGGTTATTTGAGGGCTCATGGTTTCAGAGTCTCATTCTACAGACAACCAGCTCCATTCTTGAGGACTCAAGGTAAGGCAGAACAACATGGCAGAAGAGTGTGGCAAAGGAAAGCAGCTCACATGATGATCAGAAAACAGAAAAAGAGATCACCACTTGCCAAATACAGATATATACCCTAACACCACACCCCCCAATGCCCCACCTGCCTTCAATTACCACTGAATTGATCCTGTCAGGTGATTAATTCACTGATTGAGTTAGGCTCTCACAACACAATCATTTGCCCTCTGAACACTCTTGCATTGTCTTACACATGAGATTTTGGGGGACACCTCACATC
Source organism: Geosciurus inauris (assembly GCA_004024805.1). Classification (NCBI taxonomy): domain Eukaryota; kingdom Metazoa; phylum Chordata; class Mammalia; order Rodentia; family Sciuridae; genus Geosciurus; species Geosciurus inauris. Next base: position 13,755 of record PVHX01016587.1, on the reverse strand, counting down.
CAAACTATAACACTTGGTTATACATCCAAGGAATGCTAGCAACCTCAAGAATCTATCCCTGACAAAACCATATTCTTCTAGTCCTGCGAGGTCCATTGTGGACAACTGAATTGTAGAACTGTAAAATAACAATTCTGTGTTTACGTCACTAAATTTATACTAATTTACTAAATCAGCAATTGGAAACTAATAAAATACTTTTCTATGTATTTGAGGAGAACAGAATTGAATAAATACAAGAGGAGAAAATCTGAAGTATTTTAGTTCTCAAGAAGGTTCTATTTAGAACATAAATAAATCCTATTTATAGTAATTCCACATTATTTAGTCTGGCAGCTCCACCTTTTATAGTTTCTTATGAAAATCTTTCTGCCTTTAAATACATACACAGAAGCACTCCTCAACATTTTAAATACAGAATCTGCTTATATTTCATGACTCACAAAATCTTTCAAAGAGATATGTTATGAACTCTAGTATTTTAATATTCCTCAAACGTTAGTACAGGAAAGATTTCTTGAGGGAGCAAATGTGGTATTGCTACATGGAAGCTTAAAGGAAGCATGCACTCAGCTTATGTAAGGATTTTTTAAATCCATCAGAGCTAGCTTCACTGTAGAAACAAAAGCATTTCTCAAACCTGAAAAAGTAATACAAACTGTGGGAAGCACAATATGAAATTTGGAAACTTAGTGTGTATGTAGGCAGGTATTATTTTTGAGAAAAATAATCATTCACAATATTGGGGACAGACATTATTGAATATTGACACATAAATGGGTGGATTAACTCAGTACACATAATAGGGTGCTTCTTTAAGAGAAAATAGCTCAAATATTTTCTTATTTGTTTGTAATCTTTAAAGAGAATTTCTCCAACATAGAACTTCTTAATCAATAATCAAGTTTCAGATCTGAAGCTAAAAAGATAATCAGTCTTTTATTTTGCTAAGAAACCACTACTGCAGTATATGTCAGTTTATAGTCAAAATATGAAATATGTAATGTCTGGTAGCACCTTAAGAAAATTAAGAACATTTATCATAAAATATAAAAGTACTATGCATAACTGTATATGTTTATTCCAGTCATGCATATTTCTCTGCTTTTACAATAAAAGATATTTTTTTCATTTCTCCTAAAGTGCATTTTTCTGGTAAGCAATATCATAAATAAGATGAAGGTTGGATTATAAATGAATAATAAACCATTAGTAGGATAAGCCAGAAGTAGGAGGCAGAGGGAGAAAGAACTCTGTCTATTCTTTCAGAAGACCTAGACTACAGTGTTTGACCTACCACCAAGGCTCTTTGTCTTCTTTGGGTAATCAGATGCTTCTGTTTCCACTCAAAAATGTATTTTAGTTTGAAAGTCAAAATGATTGATTTAAACATCAATATATTTTTAAAATTTTAAAACTATATTAATTTTCAAAATTAAGAAAATCATTTGAAATCACCATTGAAAGAAGATTCTTCCTAGGCACATATAAAAAGTGATTATCTTTAGAATCTCACTTCTCATCTACATTTATTTTCAGTAGTATCACTGCAGGAAAGGAAAGTAGAGTTCAGTATTCATATCAGCCTCTCAATCTGTGTTATGTAACAGAAATATAAATAGAAATTGTGTGCTTGAATTGTATTTTAATTTCTACTATTCTATAACAAATTGTTTCAACTTTCTAGCTTAAAAAACATCCATTTCATTATTGTAGTTTCCATGGGTCAGGAATCCAGACACATTTCAGCTACATTCTATTCTCTGATCTTGTAAGACTGCAAGCAAGGTGTCAAATGAAGCTAGAGTTCTCCTCTGAAACTCGCTGTTGTCTTTCAAGCTTAGGTAGATGTTGACAGAATCCATTTTCTTGCTATTGTAGGACTGAGTTCCTTGGCATCTGAAGTGACTTCACTCCATAGACAACATGCAGAATGGTGCTTTTTTCTATGAGTTTACTGTTTCTGATACTTCATCCTTTTCTGAAGACCTCACTTGGTTAGGACAAGCACTAGGGATATAAACCTTTTGATTAACTCAAAGTCAACTGATGAAGTACTTTAAGGAAACTTGCAAAATGTCTTCACTTTTACCATGTAATCTAAGTGTAATATAAGTGTATAATATTCATTATATTCATATTTACAGACTCCTACTTTCTAGGGAACTGGATTACATAGTCATGTACACCTGAAGTCAGGAATCATGGGAGCTGCCTAAGAATTCTAGATATCACAATTAAACAAATGTACTACAACTTCAAACAAAAAACCTCTAATTTGCCTCAACAATCACTGTGTCTTCTTTATGTAAATTACTAATTAAAATGATAACTCAAATTGTGCTTTAAAATTAGGACATGTTATTAACCATATTTTTAAACATATTTTGTCTTTTTTTATTAGACTGTATCACAAAGAGTTAACTACTATAAGAATGTAACAAGATATTGTGAACAGTACTTGAAGATACATAGGAGTATTCTTGAAATGGATTGTGTAGAGGAGCATGTGCTGAATTACAGAGGAAGTATGTTGTCAAATTGATAGTCTCTACTTTTCCAGTATTATACAGAGCAACAGAATATAAGCTCTGCTTCTGATATATATAGCTACAGAATATAGATGTCCCCAAAGTGAGGAAATATGGATGAACTTCCATAATTCCATAAAGCACAAGTTTGATCTATGAAAATATAATATCACATGTTTTCAGATTTTATGGACCCAATAAATTATTGATGCAATAACATGTATAACAGAAAAATATACAAGACATCACTACAGTAGCCTTGAGTACATCTCGAGTATATTTAATATGTCTCTTTTCATGTCACAGTTATCCAAACATGGTATCTTTTCCCTTGTGTTCTCCTTTTCAAAAGTAGTATGTGAAGTGAAGGTATACAATAGTTAAAAGGTTACTGTAGTTATGCAGATTAATATATCTACCATCTTACATGGTTACCCAGGCTTTTCCTTTTTGTGGCAAGAAGAGGTTAAAATCTTCTCATTTGGCATGGAACACATATACGGGACAATTCCACAATTCCACATCCTATTCCCTTCAGATTGTGCAAAAGCTCTCTAGACTGGTTTATTATGCATATCTACATCTTTGTATCCCCTGATATACATCTTTCCATTTCCTCCCTCTCACCACTACTCATGTGTTATAAAGCTTTTTGTCACTATGACCAAAATACTTGAAAAGAACAACTGAAGGAGGAAGGCTTTATTTTAGCTCAGGGTTTAAGAGATTTCAGCCCATGGTTAGCTAGCTCCAAAGCCAAAATAAAACAGAAAGAGTGTGTCAGAGGAAAGCTGCTCAGATCATGGTAGCCAGGAAGCAGAAAGAGCATAAGGAGCTAGGGGACAAGATATAGCTCTAAAGTACATGTCTCCAAGGACCTAATCCCTTCAACTAAGCTCCATTTCCAAAGTTTTCACCAACTCCCAACAGTCTACTCAAATTAATACACCGAGGAGGCAGGAATCCTCATGATACCATCTATTCCTAAAATCTTCATCTCTGAACATTGTTGAACTGGTGACAGAGCCTTAAACACATGACTCTATGGGATACATGTCATATCCAAATCATAATGCCTCATAATCACTGTTTTCTATATATATTTGAACTATTTCTCTTTTATTCTTATTTTATTTTATTCTTATTTTAAGTGAGATCATACAACAATTTTCAATTTATGACTCTTTTATTTCACTTAGCATAATGCCCTAAGACTCATCTATATTGTAGAAAATAGCAATATCTACTTCTTTTTTAGGGTTAAATAGTGATTAGTGTTCCATTGTATATAATCAACATGCTTCTCTATTCTTCTGATGATTGATACTTAGTTGTTTCTATGTATTTACTAGTGTGAAATATGCTATAGAGAATGTGGAAATGTGTTATCTTTAGTGCATAGTGATTTCATTTCCTTTGGGTATATGCCCAGAAGAATTTCTTTAGATACTAAAATCTAATGTTCATATCAACTGTGTGAACAAGTTCCATTTTCTCCACACTTTCACTAAAAATTGCTCTCTTTTGACTTTTTGTAACAGGTATGTAGTAGTATCTCTTGTTGGCTTTGATTTGCATTTTCCAGAATGATTAATGATACTAAAAATCTTTTTATGTATTCTACTGGCCAATTTTTGGAGAAATGTCTAATCAGGATTTATTTCCTTTTTTATTTTTAATCACACTATTTGTTTTTCACATCTTGAGAAATATCAGTTTTACATACTAACCCTTTATCAGATATATGGCTTGAAAATGTTTTTCTCAATCTGTAGGCTGCAATGTCATTTTGATTATTTAGTTTTCTATGTAGAAGCTTAGTATGATATAGTCCAATCTATTTAGTTTAGCTTTCATTTCCTGAACTTTGAATGTGATATCCAAAAATTCATTGCCATGTCCTGTGTAAAGAAGATATTTCTCTATATTATTGTCTAGGAGTTTTATAGTTTTTGGTGTTATATTTATGTCTTATATGATTTTTGTGAGTAGCGTAAGATAAGAATATAATTTAATTATTTTGTATGTCTGAATGCAATTTTCCTAACAACATTTACTAATAGAAGAGGCACTTGTTTTCCCATTGTGTCTTCTTGGTGCCTTTGTAAAAATATTAGTTGATTATGTGTGTTTGAACTTATTTCTGGGCTCCCTATTCTATTGCACTTGCCTATGTTTCTATTTTAGCCCAGTATCACAGGGTTGTGATCACTAGAGCATTGTAGTATAATTTTACCCATGGAAGGTGATGCCTGCAGCTTTGTTTTTGATTCTCAGAATTATTTTGTCTGTTCAGGATCTTTTATGGTTCCATAGAACTTTCAAAATATTTTTTCCTATTTTTGTGAAGAATGCCTTCAGAATTTTGCAAAATATTGCATTGAATCGCACATTTCTTTTTTCTTCCTTCTTCTTCTTTTTTATTTTTTTGGTACTGGGAATTGAACTCAGAGCCACATCCCCGGCCCTATTTTATGTTTTATTTAGAGACAGGGTCTCACTGAGTTGCTTAGCGCCTCACTTTCTGCTGAGGTTGGCTTTGAACTCGTTAATCTCTGGTCTCAGCCTCCCAAAGTGCTGGAATTATAGGCTTTGAATCACACGTTTCTTTGGATAGTATTAATAATTCTTGTGATTCATAAGTATTGGGTGCATTTCATTTGTTTATGTCTAGTTCAGTGCAACATTATTTCTCGATAAAAACTTTTGAAGGTTTAGGTATGGAAGAAAAGCTCCTTAATGTGATGAAGGACATTTATGAAAACCCACACTAACATTGTAATCAATGGGAAAAAGAAATATTTTCACTAAGATCCAGTGTAAGACAAGGATGCCCGCTCTCACTAGGTCTGTTCAACATAGTTTTAGAAGTGCTAGCAAGAGTAATCATATAAGAAAAAGATATTAAAATGTTCCAATTGGAAAGAAAGAAATAAAATTATCACTATTTGCAGATTACATGATCCTCTATTTTTTAATAACCCCAATTTTTCCTTGAAAATACTTTTAGAATTAATAAATAAATTCAGTAAATTTGCAGATTACAAAATCCATACGAAAACTCAGTAGTATTTTCATGCAAAAATTATTTCTTAAGTGAAGAAGAAAACAAAAAATGCTATTTATGATGGCATTTTTTTAAAAATGAGGAAATTTAATTAAGGAGGTAAAGATTTGAAAACAAAATTTCTCTTTTTTCCATTAACAGGGACTTTTTAGGAACTGAGTATAAATAGAGAACAAGCTTGAAGTACTTGGAATCTGGTACAATATTTCTATATATTTACCCTGCATAAGAATTACCTGGAGCCAGGTGCAGTGTCACATGTCTGTAATCCCAGTTGCTCAGGAGGCAGGTGGATAGGGAGCTTAATGTCAGCCTTAGCAAAATTGAGGTGCTAAGCAACTCAGTGAGATCCTGTCTCTAAATAAAACACAAAATAGGGCTGGGGATGTGGCTCATTGGTTGAGTGTCCCCAAATTCAATCCCAGGTACACCCCACCCCCCAAAAGATGAGAATCACGTGGAAAGATTATGAAAGTAGATTAATGGATTCTATCAGAGATTCTATTTTAGAAAGTTTGAGAATGAAAATTAGCATTCTATATTTCTCATAGACAGCTAGAACTACTCTGCAAACCACATACTCATTAGAACTAATGTTGCAATAGAAGGCATTTTATGTAGTAAGGTTATTTTATACTTCATTCATTCATTTCTGGGCATGCTGCTTTATCCTACCCAGATGTCCCACCTATTCCAACATTTATATTTTTTCCTTTTCAGTAATTGCTTCTGTGGTATTTGGTTTTGAATCCCTAAGTCCTAGGATGGCTGAGAAAGAAAGAAAGAAGAAAGGAAAGAAAGAAAGAAAAAAGATATACAACTATATTTCTTCTTCACAGGAATTTCCTTTCACTGATGATTTTTAAAATACTTTGTTTTCTTTACTATGCTTCTATCCAAAAAAATGGAAGTACATTTATGTGAAAATGAACATTGATCATGCAAGCAACATTTATATGGAAAGCAAAATGTAGTCAGAAGAATAATCCTTTATCCGCTGTATATATGAATAGCACCAACCTGTTAGAGAGACTACATAATTAGAGTTGAAAATAAGCAAAAGTCATATCCAAAATGATCTGAATTATTGGTATTCTTAATTATTTGTATGACATATAATGTTCACACAGGACTACAAAGTAGTATATCTGTTTAATGATAGTGCTAAGCCAGTATTTTTCCCTTTTCCAATCAATGCATATTTTCCTACAATCGATAAATAATATTAATGCAATTGGTTTTCTAGTAGCATGCATAATTTAATATTCTTCTCTTAACTGTATGTTAAACAGATATTCATACTTACATAATATATTCAAATATTTTGGCCTGCTTTATGTAGGTCTGATCTATGGTAGAAAAATATTAGCAACATTTTCTCAGCACATATGTTATATCTGTTTGTGTTTATGAATAAAAAGGGAGATAGTAACAAAGAAGGATAATGAGGATGGGATGAAGAATGATGTCTGTAATCTACCTGATGGTATGAACCCAATCTATTTGATATAATATATAGAGACCAGGATGGCAGAAAAAAGAAGTAAAGGGAAAGGCACAATTGAGTCATTTTGTTCTTTTCCACAAAAGCAGCAACTTTTCAGTAATTTCAGTAAACTAGAATTAAGTGTATGCTCAATTCACTTCTCCATATAATTTTGAAATGGCTTGTGGCACTTGCTTAACACATTCAAAATAAATATTTTTCAAGAGTTTAGACTATTAATACAAGTCAAATTTATTGAAAACAAGTTCTTACATTGAAACATTTTTATGAATAACTCAGAATCTATGGTCAATTTTATTAATGAGTGAGAAACAAGATACACAATTAGTGGGTTTTCAGAATAGAAAATATCTGTAATGATAATTATGCCTATTGCTTTTCTACTGAACATATTACATAAAAAAATTAAATTACTTTAATGAATAGTGATCAGGTAGTTTCTTAAATTTAATTAGATTCAATAAAACAAGAATCTATCCTGAATTTAAATTACTACTTAGCCTGCTATTTGCATTACTCAAATATTAAGGTATTTGTTTATTTCAAATTATCACACCCATACAATGTCAATGTTTTCTTCTTTTTATATTCTTTTAATCCAAATTATTCTTGAAGTTGAAGACTATTTGTTCCTATCCTTTACATTTATATAGCTGTAAAAAGTCAGGAAGCTTATATGATCTTAGGCAGTGACTTCAAAACCTCCAAACTCCATTATGAATATATTAAGAAATAATAACCCACTGGACAACTTTCATTACACTTTTTTTGGGGGGGTATCGGGGATTGAACTCTAGGGCACTCAACCATTGAGCCACATCCACAGCCCTAATTTGTATTTTATTTAGAGACAGGGTCTCACTGATTTGCTTAGCTCCTTAATTTTGCTAAGGCTGGCTTTGAACTCCCAATCCTCCTGCCTCAGCCTCCTGAGCTGATCTGCTGGGATTACAGGCATGTGCTACCATGCCCTGCTTTGTTATACTTTTTTCTGTTATAAAAGGCATCAAAACTGCTCATTCTTTATATCAATGAAAAAGGAATCTACCAACCCATGAAAAGTACCTTTGGATTTAATGTAGAAAGCATTGTACAAATGAAAACATGTTTCAACTTCAACTGTAAAACACAACATATTAGTCTTTCTGATGTTGGACTTCTCTTTTATATTATTTGCCAAGATATTCAAAAAATAAACACTAAACACATCTGTGTTTAGCTTCCCACAAAGTTTTTCATACAGAAGTATTTCTGATTCATGCACCATCTTGGTGCATAGCACAGTTCTCAGACTTTATTTGTGTCAATATCACTTGAGGATCTTGTTAAAATGCAGTTTCTGATTCAGTAAATCAGGAATGGATCTTGGGATTTTGCATTTTTAACAAGCTTGGATGTGATGATGATGCTACAAGTTGTCAGAAGTTAGATCTTCAGGCTGAGAGCTTCATGAGTTAGGTGAGTTAGTTTCACTACTAAACTGCGGTGACCTTATTAGAATTTCCAGTTATCTTCTGTGAAAAAGAGTAATGTGGTATTTGCAAATGCTAGGAGAAAGGCAATTTCACATTATATTTAAAATGGCATTTTCAGTGTTATTTCTATTCATGAAAAACACATTGCCTACATGGACATACAACACACACGTACCAAGATACGTGTGAGCATATGTGCAGTAAACAAATAAAAAAGCCAACTAATTATTTAATATTACATGAAAATCAGTATCTACAATGCCTAGTCAATAGTCTTTATTTTATAAATTATAATTATGGCCCAGAACAATCAAAATATTTAGGAAAGAATATCTAAAATCTGCTGGTTGTAGTTACCACTTTTATTAAATGTAAATTCAATAGTGAAAGTCTGTAATTATTTGCTAACAAGAAAACAGTGTACCTCTGACTCTGTTGAAACTGAAGGGCTAAAGGAAAAAAGAGTGTACACTTACATCCATATTTTCATCTTATTTTCTCCTAGAGCTGACATTTATCATTTTGAAGAAAAGCATTTATATCTGGTGACAAGCCATCTGGCAAAGAAAGATTCTTGAGTGTGAATGCATATGAATAATGATTTTAGCATCTACTTGTGAATAGCTGAAGCCAGAATCCGTTATAACTGTATTCAAGTCATTATAGCTGTAGTTGTAGTATTTTGATGACACATTTTCTGGCAATATCTTTAATCTAACATGGAGGAGACAATCAATGTTTAGGTCAAAAATTCCAATTGAACAGTATTCAAAGACTTTTGAATACAAAAGAATACAGTTCTTTTAACTGTTGAGAATAAATTAGTAAAGGGAAACTATGCACCTAGTTTCCCATAGGCACATCAAACTCAAATTCAGAATTGAATTATTCTTTACTCTTTTACACAATCATACCCAGAGTTTCCAGGGTTCCTGTTAGTAAATTTTTATTTATACATTCACCAATGGTAGAAATAGGTAATTTAACCTTTTTTCTTATTTTAAATGCCTAAGTAATCTTCATATTTAGTTTCTTAAGTGTATCTTAAATAGATTTCTGCTATTCATGTTTACTGTCAAACCCTTACTTGGATTATCATTATCTTTCATCTGTCTGATATCAGTATTCTCTTACATGGTTCCTGTGCTCAAGGTAAAAACAATGTTGTTTTAGATACCATCTAAGTTTATTTAGAAATGATTCATCAATATAGGAAAATAGAAATGATGAATTTTAGGGTTGTCTTATTTCTCTTTCCTTTACTGATGATGCTAACAAACATTAAGATTGTTAAAATATCACAGAAGGTAATCGGAAAAAAGCATAGATAGAGAGCCAATTCCTCAACTCTACAGAATCCTAATAATCAAGCCTTTATTTCTCTTGATATTTGTGTTGAAAATGCTATTAATATTTTATATGTAATTCAGTTCTACAAAATAAAGCTCTTCTAATCCCTATAGGTATCTATAATTTAGATACCACTATTTTTGAGGATGAAAATTTTAATGTCTTTTAGTAAATAAGACTTTAATAACATGTTAAATATGGCTTATAATGCTAACATAGTATTTCCAGTTATCAATATTTCTTAAAGAAAAATTATTGAATGTGTTTAAAATTCCATTCCTACTTGTTGCATCATAAGATATAATGAAGAGTAATAACATAAATTGAAAATGGTATGGTTAACACAGAATTGCAGTTTTCTGTTCTAAGATTCAAGTCAAAGGCCTGTCTGAAGTTTACTCTGGAGATGTAAACATTGCAATTTACTTCTCAGCAAGTAGAATTTGGGGAATAACCTTTGGGTTATAATTATTGTTATTGTAAAAACTTTCAGCTAAGAAATGTCACCTCATTTCTTTCCAAGAAATTAGTATCACAGAGGTAGCTAGGCATAGACCATTGAGTGTCATCCTGGATAAAGCCTATATCTACAGCTCTAAAGTATATGGTCTTCTAAATTGTTCCCAAGATTCCAACTTAGAAACCATACACACATTTAACAAAAAGTATAATAATACATAAGTTCTATTAGTATTCATTCAGTCACTAATTACCCATTTATATTAAATAAGCTATTTGTAGACAGATATGTTAGCTTTTTAGGGAAAAAATCATATAATTATTGACACTGTCTTGGGTTAGATATTTTATTCCTCTCTCCATATATTTCCCTCAGCAGAAACACTTCATTCAAAAAGCACTAAAACTAGCCGGGCACAGTGGTGCATGCCTGTAATCCCAGAACTTTGGGAGGCTGAGACTGGAGAATTGCCAGTTCAAAGTCAGCCTCAGCAACAGGGAGGCACTAAGCAACTCAGTAAAACTCAGTGAGACCCTGTCTCTAAATAAAACACAAAATGGGGCTGCGGACATGGCTCACTGGTCCAGTACCCTTGAGCTCAATCCCGGGTTAAAAAAAGCACTAAAATTTATCACCATATCTTTTCTAGTAGAATTTTTCCAGAGAAGAGAAGCCCTTTGGAATTTATAAAATAAGGGACTGTCCTCACCTTACATTGAAAGGAAAATTGTTTCTTTCCTCAGCGGAGAAAGAGGCAGAGTTGACCTGTGGGCAAACGTGTGGTAAATTCTTGGAGTTTTCTTCCAAAACTGCTAATTACACAAATCAAAATCAAGATCATATGTCTCCCTGCAAAGCAAAATGGCTAAAATTCATATCTTCAATAAACCTAAGCTCTTGAATTATATCTGAAAGACTTGACATAATATTTTCATCATTATTATCTAAATCCCTTTTTCAACTCTAACAAGAAACAAGTATTTTTAATGGACATTCCAAAACATTTAAGACATGGCTGGAAAAACAAATCAACATGAACAGTAATAATAGTTAATACATAAAAGGAAAAACTGCACATGAAATTACTAAGAACAGTAAACACTCTCTCAATTCAATTTAGTATATAACAGTAACTGCAGGGATGCTTGGATTTTATATTGTGAAGAAATATCATTTTGTGTAAATGCTTTTATAATCTATTGAGGGTTTGAATAGCCAAGCCAAGGATAATTATATACAAATGAATCAGAGGTCAGCTACTGATAAATTTGGAAAATACAATAAAATCAAGCAAATTTAGAAGCTGTGTATAAAACAAAACAACCAATTTATTTGTAAGGAGTTGTAGAGTACAAATGGTACACAAAATACAAAATCTTCTGCATGTTAGTGGGATGAAGAACATCAAAACTCTCCTAAATATGTTCATTGGTATCTGAGGTAGAAATATTGAACTGGTTCTAAAGACTGACTTTGCTTAATTCTAATCACATTTTCTAGATGTGATGCAAGAAAGTAACTAAAATTCTAAGTCAGAGCCTGAGCTGTGCACAGGAGTAAAATACAAATCAGTCACTGAATAAGTAAAATATATTCAAGTTTTCTCAGGAGAAGTAAAATAACCTCACATGGAGAGGACAGACTGCTCTACAGAAATGTTACATAACACAAAATCCACACAAGAACCCACATGGGTGATTTATGAAGCCTGAGGGAGATACAAAGTGTACTAAAACTCAAAAATATGAGCAGATGGGAAATAGTCATGGATATGAAAATAGATGAGGTGAATGGCAGAGTACCTCTCACTGTATACCACCAGTTATGATTTATCAAAATCCAATACTAGATTTTTAAATTTAGAACAAAGTATTCAAAATATAGCTTAAGAAATCATATAGAAAATAACTCTTGATTTTAGGATGCAAAAGATTCCCAGAAGTCATTGCTAGTATATAACTTCAGATTTGTTTTATGCTCAATAGTTTATAAAAACCTATGAGTGCTTCTGAATTTGGTGTAATGTTTGACATTTTTTTTTTTCAAACCAAAACAGCACTGCTTTGGGAAGTAAATAGTGTAAGGAGCATCTGCCATAGACATGCTGGGACATGCTGGGACTCACTAAGTTGCTGGCCATAAGGATCAGCAGCCATTGACATGCTTAATCATGTCTGTTTGCAACTGATAAGAAGCTGTAAGGGGCACTAGCCATAGGCATGCATAGCAGTGACTGGTTACAATTGATAGGGATCACAGCTCCATGGACATGTGCAAAGAATATGCCCAGTTGCAATTACATCATCTCACTGGACATAACCAATGGACATTGACTTTCACTGGGTGTAACCATTCACCAACATACCCTACCAACCTGGAACTGTATTAAAACTGCTTGTCCTCCCATGTTGAGGTTTTCCTCCAAAGAACATTGGTGAGACTGGCTGCCTTGCTATCTGTCCCTGGATCGACTCCACCATTCTCTGATGTTGGCTGAAGAGTACTACCCGGACAAAGACAATGCCTGATCTTCAGCTAAGAGAAATCATGTGGCATCAGAGGTATTTGGGGCTCATGGTTGCCCTAGAATTGTGTGATTTGCTTGTAGTGTTTAATTGCCCTAGATAGTGTGATTTGCTTATAATCTTCAATTAGTGTGCATTGAATGCTAATTGGGGTGCTCCAGCACACCTAATGTAATGCCCAGATCACAGCGACCCCAAAGACCACCAGGGAGACCACAGCAAGTATGTAAAAACAAAGAGCCTTAAGCCCGGACTCTCAGACTTCACTAGCACAGCGAGTCCATGCACAGAGAGCCCCAACAATGGCTGAGCTGGTTTTTATAGGGGGACGGGACATGTGGTGGCAGTGGACATGATATATGCATCGCATGATTACACAAGCACCAATTACAATCGTACAGCACCTATGGTGACAATAGTGACCATTCAGAGTTTGAGGGGTGTCCATAACATTTGGTGTGACCCAATCATGGCTTTTGGGAATTTTTTGAAAATGACCAACTACAAGGTGAGTTTAAGTGACCCACGTGGAGATCAGGCAAACTCAGACCTCAGGAATGCCAGGTATGTGATTTTTAACCTCTTTGATTGTCTGATCTGAGGGTAGTCCCAGAGTGGCTTCAGCCTTGAGCAATGTGTGTCTTTTCCGGGAACCAAAACTCAGACCTACTAGTTTTCCTGGAGGATCTGAAGCCTGTCATGCGGTTCAAAATCATTTTAGCTCGGGTCTTTCACTAACACTTTTTGCATTAATTGTTAATATCCGATGATTGTTGTGATTGAATAAATGCTTGCATTTAAATATAATCCACCTTTGAGTAATTTGTTAATAGGGCCACT
>PVHX01016586.1:0-42934 GCA_004024805.1 Geosciurus inauris | reverse complement strand
TTGGAAGTGACAGCATTTCTCTTTGGATGTTGACTCAGTGTGAGACAAGATTTTCTGTGAAACTTTTAAAATTGGGTGGGAACTGAGTCCTGTGAAGAAAGGGATCTTGACCCTTGTATAGCTTACTGTAACAAATGAATACAAACTTAGTGACTTAAACAACACATTTATCTAAAAACAACAAGACATTACTGGACTCAGTGGCTCACACCTGTAATCTGAGCTACTCTAGAGGCAGGAGGATCATAAGTTCAAGGCCATCCTCTACAACTTAGTGAGAACCTGACTCAAAATAAAAAATAAAAAGGGCAGGGGGATGTAGCTCAGTGGTAAAGCACCCCCGGGTTCAATCCCCATTACCAAGAAAAGAAAAAAAAAAGTTTATTCTTACACTTCTGGAGGTCAGAAGTCTGAAATGGGTCAGACAGGGCTTCAATCAGAGTATCAGCCAAGCTGTGTTCTTTCTGGTGGTTCTAGAGGTGAATGTTTCCTTATGTTTTCTAGGCTCTAGAGAATGCCCACAGTCCTTGGCTTGTGGTTTCCTTGCATTCTCAAAGTCAGGAATCATATCATTCTGACTTCTACGTTTATCATAATGTCTCCTTCTTTGACTTCCTGGCCTCCTCAATCACTTATAAATACCCTTGTGATTGCATTAGGCCCAACCAGGTAATCTAGGATAATTTCCCATATCTCAGGATCCTTAATCACACCTGAAAGGTCCCTTTTGCCATGTAGGGTAACATAGTTACAGGTTCAAGGGAATAGGATGTGGACATTGGAGTGGGAGCATTATTCTACTTATCATACCCATCTTGCCCAGGAACCAGTGAGTGAGGATGGTCTTCAGTGAGGTTTGCCTTGGAGATGGCCAGAATGTGCCAGTCAAGAGCATTGTCTGTGAGCATCTGGAATAGCATTATCATGTTGCTGTAGCCTAGGAACCTGGAAAGTAGGAATAAATAAAATATATCTGATGCATACTCTTGAGAATTATACATTCTTAGAGCTCAAAGACATTAGAGAATTTGTCTAGTTAAATACTCAAAAATAAGTCATTTCATATGTAAAATGGAAATTTCATATGTCCATTATACTCAGTGACATAATATTGTGACTTAACAATGAATCCAAGCCTTCCAGAACTTTTTAAATTTTTTACTTGAACATCTTCAATCAAAAAAGGATTTGGGGCTGGGGTTGTGGCTCAGCGGTAGAGCGCTTGCCTCGTAGGTGTGAGGCAGTGGGTTCGATCCTCAGCACCACATAAAATAAATAAAGGTATTGTGTTCATCTATAACTAAATAAAATTTTTTTTAAAAAAAGGATTTTATAAGGTTATTTACAATGCTGAATGTACAATTATAAATGTATGTCTTTTGACATTCTTTTTTTTTAATATTTATTTTTTTAGTTGTAGGTGGACACAATAGCTTTATTTTATTTTTATGTGGTGCTGAGGATCGAACCCAGTGCCTCATGCGTGCTAGGCGAGCACGCTACCACTGCGCCATAACCCCAGCCCCCTTTTTGACATTCCTAAGCAGTACAATTTTAAAAATATAAAGATGCAGTATGATTTTTGATATAAAATTATTTTAAAAACTAAGGTCTTAGGGAATTCACAAACATAACAGGAAGTAACTATTTTATTAATTCCATGTGCTCATAATTACCAAATCTTTTTTAAAAATATTTATTATTATTATTTTTTTAGTTGTAGGTGGACAGAATATCTTTATTTTATTTTTATGTGGTGCTGAGGATCGAACCCAGTTCCTCACGCATGCCAGGCGAGCATGCTACCACTGCGCCATAACCCCAGCCCACCAAATCTTAACATTAAAAATATGTGTCATAAGAGCGGTATTAGTGCCATGGTTTGATGAGGTAGAGATGAATTGTTAAGAGGGACACAAAGGAGGGGCTGGGATTATAGCTCAGTGGTAGAGTGCTTGCCTTGCATGTGTGAGGCACTGGGTTCGATCCTCAGCACCACATAAAAATAAATAAAGATATTTGTGTCCATCTACAACTAAAAAAAATATTTAAAAATAAAAGAGGGACACAAAGGAAACAAAAATTAACATTCCACTTTGTTGAAAGTTCCCAAAAATACCTCCTACCATAAATATACAAAAATCTATTTTCAGATATGTGGAAATTACATGCATGAAGTATAAGAATGTTTTCTAAAGCCTGCATTTTGCTCTTCACTGGACTTCTTAAGTTATTTTCAACTTCTATTTATTTGTCTAGAGACTTGGCAAAAATCATTTGGAAAGAATCTATCAATTTTGTTTATCTTTTCCTTTAAAGGAAGAAGAGAAGGGAAGAATTTGTTTTTATTAAAAATTTATTGTTGGGGGCCTGGGGTTGTGGCTCAGCGGTAGAGCGCTCACCTAGCATGTGCAAGGAACTGAGTTTGATCCTCAGCACCACATAAAAATAGAGGTATTGTGTCCACCTACAACTAAAAATAATAATTTATTATTGTTTATTAGAATTATAAAGCTTAATGTTCTATCTGATTGCATTCAATTCTTCATCTTCCCTTTTTTACTCCATGACCTCCTCTATCCTTTCTCATTTCACCTCAAAATCATTACCACATTTTCACACAAAATGAATAAATTTGTTGTTTCAGTGGCTGGTGACTTTCAGGAATGTGTCTGTCGACTTCTCTCAGGAGGAATGGGAATGCCTGGACCTTGCCCAAAGAGAGAGGGATATGACATCAGAGAACTTTAGCAATATAACCTCACTCAGTAAACTCTTCTTATATAATAATCAGAATTTGTCCTCCTATAATTCCTGCCTCCTTCATTGTGAATTTCTAATTTCCATTCCTAAGGAACAGTTTCAATTTGTGGAGGCAGAAATGGAGTCCTTCATTGTGTACTTTCTTATTTCTCATTCTTTGGATCATGATACCTTTCTCTGTCACCATCTCTTCATTGTTGACCAATGAACTAGATTTGATTCTGGAACTCCTGTAGAATCACCACGTTCCATTTCTTTTCTTTTAAGATGGATGTATGATCCCTAAGCCAAATGTGCCTTCCTTATTGGAGCAAGGGAAGGAGCCTTGGATGGTGGTAAGAGCCAAGATAGGAAGACAGTGCTCAGGGGAATAAGGGTTGGTCATCCCACAGCATCTCTTGCTAGTAGTAGTATGGTTGGTCTGTGAAGTAGCAGCTCTTTGAGATGTTTGTGTGAAACTCTCATCAAAGGCCTAAAGAAAGAAGGCCTGACACCTAGGGAGAGCAGGTAGGTTGTATCAGTATGAGTTTCTAAAGTCCACCCTCCCAACTTCTATATACTACTCTTCTCTCTTATCTCCCCTTTTGTTTTAGGAAGGAAAACTACCTTTGGTCTCTTTTAGGGGAAATTATTGTATTTTTTGAATTTTTTTTCTCCTAAATGTTCTTATATATTTAAACTTGGATAAGTATCTCTAATCAGGAAATGTCTGTTGAGAATTTCCTATGTTCTTAGATTAGGATGGTCAGGGATATTCTGTCAGGGGAGATAATCTTTGACCTGGGACCAGAATGAAGTTAGCCATGAAAAAAAATCAGGGAAATATATTCAGGCAGAGGGAGCAGAAGTACAAAGGCCCTGAGATAAATTGAACTTTGCATATTTGAGGTTTAGCATGAAGACCAGGACAATTAGAGCAGAGACATCAAGAGCAGAAAGGAAAGGTGAGGTCACAGAAATGGATAGAGATTTGATCATATAGGGCCTTTTAGGCTACTGCAAATAATGAAATTTTATTCTATGTGTGGAAACCAGCCCGACTGGTTTTGTGCAGATAAGTAAAGGATCTTTGTTTAAAGGTCACTTTGAGTCCTGTGTGGATATGGACAAAGGAGATAAGAATGGAAGCAGAGGGCCTGGGGTTGTGGCTCAGTGGCAGAGCACTTGCCTCGCACACGTGAGGCACTGGGTTCAATCCTCAGTACCACATAAAAATAAATAAACAATGCGGGTGCAGTGGTGCATGCCAGTTATCCTAGCACTTTGGGAGGCTAAGACAAGAGAAGTGAGAGTTCAAAGCCAGCCTCAGCAATGGCAATGCGTTAGGCAACTCAGTGAGACTCTGTCCCTAAATAAAACACAAAATAGAGCTGAGATGTGGCTCAGTGGTCGAGTATCCCTGAGTTCAATCCCCAGTACCAGTAAATAAACAAAATAAAGATACTGCATCCATCTATAAAATAAAACTAAAAATACATTTGTAGTTAGTAAATGGACACAATACCATTATTTATTTTTTATATGGTGCTGAGGATTGAACCCAATTCCTCACACATGCTAGGCAAGCACTCTACCACTGAGCCACAACCCCAGCCCCGAACTTTCAGACTTGAACAGGAGTTTGGATTTTATTGTAAGTTCATGTATAAATCATTGAAAGATTATGAGCAGTATTTGCAAATTTTGTTTTATATCAGAAGCATCTGAGGAGATTGATGAATACAGGTACACTGGAGAGAAAAAACAGTAGGCCAACTTTAAAATGGTGTATCTATTAGTGGAAAATGCAGCAGTGTTGCAATTATGTACTGGACGTTTTCATAACATGACTTTTGAGCAGACAACAAATGAGGGAATAAAAAATATAGATAACTGGGACCTCGGGTTGTAGCTTAGTGGTACAGCAGCTGCCTTGCATGGGAGAGGCACTGGGTTTGATCCTTAGCACCACATAAAAATGAGTAAGTAAGGGGCTGAGGTTGTGGCTCAGTGGTAGAGCACTTGCCTCGCATGTGGGAGGCACTGGGTTCGATCCTCAGCACCACATATAAACAAATGAATAAATAAAGGTCAATCAACAACTAAAAAAATTTTTAAAAAAATGAGTAAGTAAATAAAGATTTTTAAAAACCTTAAAAAAAGAAAAAGGAAAAAAATATCTAGAGAAGAACATTCCAAAAAGACAAGTAAGGTAGTGATTTCCTCTGACTTCAGATGGTTTCTTTATGTGCATATATTGGTGAATACTTACCTGAACATTAAGGAAGACCCTTCTTTTTCCAGTTGTTGGGATTGCAGATATGTGCCACTGTACCTGGCCATTTCTTTCTTTTCCTGGGAAATGTCTATTTATGCTTTTTGACTAATTCTGTGTCACTCACATATCTCAATTTGTCATTTTCCTTTTTTATATTGTTTTAGACCTATAAAAATTTGACTTTCTCGTTTCTTCAGGCTTTTTGAGTCATAGTTATTTTTGTTTTTGTGGTATTAGAGATTGAACTCAGTGCTTTGTCTATGCTAGGCAAATGCTCTATCAGTGAACTCCATCCCCAGCCCTCTTTCTTTCCTCCTTCCTCTTCCTCTTCCTTTCTTTTTTCTTTTTTTTTTTTGAAAATTTGAGACAGGGTCTCTCTAAGTTGTCCAGATGGCCTTTAACTTGGAATCTTTCTCCCTCAGCCTTCCCAGTTGCTGGGATTATGGGTGTGCACCACCTTGCCTATCTTCAAGTCATAGTTATTGGTGTTCCCATTCTAAGGTTATAAAAGATATCAGCCATGTTTTCTTGTCTTACATGTAAAGTTTCTTTTTTGTATTTTTATTTTTATATTAGGTCTCTTGATTTGTCAGGAATTTAGTCTAATTTACACTGCCAGGAATTAATCTAATTTTACTCCCCCACCCCAAAGGTTATTTAGTCCTTTTCCAGAATGTTTCCAGTGCAGTGGCTTCTGCAAAGAAAGGCGGTTAGGGCAAAATGAGGGTGGTTTTGTCTGAGGTGTACTAGAGAATTATCAGTGTTCAAAGTACATAGTGGGGTAATGGAGAAGCACAACTGATGCATTAAAGGATATCCCAAAA
This sequence comes from Geosciurus inauris, assembly GCA_004024805.1. Classification (NCBI taxonomy): domain Eukaryota; kingdom Metazoa; phylum Chordata; class Mammalia; order Rodentia; family Sciuridae; genus Geosciurus; species Geosciurus inauris. The sequence goes on along the minus strand of PVHX01016586.1, from coordinate 37,090 downwards.
TTATCCATGAAGAAACACTGGTAATTCAGTTATACCAACCTTGAGGAGGTAGTCTGGGCCTAAGGAAAAAGGAATGTATTATGCTTGTCTGTAAATGGATAACCAGAACCAGTAATGAGTTCAAGGATTCATCAGATAACCTCTAAATGATATTTTTCTCAGTGTCATATTACTTTAAAAAAGAAATCTAGGGGCTGGGGTTGTAGCTCAGGAGTAGAGCTCTTGCCTGGCATGTGTGAGGCACTGGGTTCAATCTTCAGCACCACATAAAAATACAATAAAAATATTGTGTCCATGTGCAACTAAAAAAAATTATTAGAAAAAGAGGGGAAAAAAAGAAATCTAGCCAGCCATGGTGACATACACCTGTAATTTCAGTTAATTGAGAGGCTGAGGCAGAAGAATCGCAAGTTCAAGGCCAGCTTGAACTGGGCAACTAAGCAAGATCCAACCTCAAAATAAAATTGAAAAAAGGGCTGAAGATGTATCTCCAAGGTAAAACACTCCCGAGTTCAGTCCCCAGAACCACAAACACACACTCATCAGCATGAATGAAAATGGCCAGTTTATCATAATAAAGTCACATAACAATAAATTACTTTTCCCACAAGTTGTAAAATTCCACCTATTAGAGATAGGAGTTATTAAAGTACTAAACGTGTACGTAACACCACTCCTCAATTCATGTAATTTTAAAAGGGAGCAAGAACTGCACTTAAGGGTTGGAGGTGTGGCTCAGTGGTAGAGCGCTTGCCTGGCACATGTGAGGTACTAGATTCAATCCTCAGCACCTCATAAAAATAAAATGAATAAAAGAAAGGTACTGTGTCCATCTACAACCAAAAATACTTTTTTAAAAGAACTGCACTTAGCGGGGCTGGGGTTATGGCGCAGTGGTAGTGTGCTCGCCTAGCACGCGTGAGGCACTGGGTTCGATCCTCAGCACCACATAAGAATAAAATAAAGATATTCTGTCCACCTACAACTAAAAAAAAAAGAACTGCACTTAGAAGAAACTGAGTAAGTACAAACTAAAAGTATATTCTCATCCATCCAGATAAAAGTTTAAAAACATTCTAGGTAATATCTCATATATTATTCTTCCATTAAGTACTGGGTTCAGCTATTGTGTTTTTTCATGTATCTTCATGAGTGAAATTCTTTAATTTGTTGTTTAGGAGCTATTGTCATCTAATTTTATTATAAGAATTATGTTAGCATAAACTGACAAATTTGCTATAGAATTTTTTGTTCCTTCAGGGTGTAACTATATAATTATCTAGTCTCACATGCTTTTTTAAAAAAATATTTTTTAGTTGTTAATGAATCTTTTTATTTATTTATTTACATGCAGTGCTGAGGATCGAACCCAGGGTCTCAAACATGCCAGGCAAGCGTTCTACCACTGAGCCACAACCCCAGCCCCTCACATGATTTTTAATATAATTTTTTTGAGTTTTTTTTTCCTTTTTGGGCTGTATTCCAAAAAAATCATTTAATGATGTTTTCCTAGAAAATAAGCCCACTTTAAAATATGAAAAATATACTTTACATATTTACATTACCATTTAAAAATTACCCTTAAGTGAGGCTGGGGTTATGGCTCAGTGGTAGAGCAGTTGCCTAATATGCATGAGGCACTGGGGATCCTTACACCATATAAAAATAAATAAAGGTATTGTGTCCATCCACAACTAAAAAAAAAATACCCTTAAGTGTATATTTACATTCCATTTCTTCTTTTGTATCATAAGGCAGAGGCATTATCAAATCTGGTAATAGTTTTCTTCAAAAATACAGGCATTTTTGTTTTTGTAATCTGGTGCAGGGAATTGAACCAGGGCTTGTGCATGCTAGGCAAACACTCAACCCAGCTACATCCTCAGCCCTCTGAGAAATAGGGCTGAATTCACTTCTATACTGTTCTTTATTCCATGATTTGTTCTTTATTTTCATGAAACATATCCATCTATTCATTTGGGGCATTTGTTTTGATTTGTGGTGCTGGGAATTCAGTTACAAATACTGCACATGGTAAGCCCATGTTCTATCACTGAGCTACATCCCCAGCACAGAACTTATTCTTAAACTTAATCTTTAAGTTTTCTGAGTAATCATTATTTAATTCAACAAATACTTTGATATCTTACAATATTATAGGCATCATTGTAACTGTAAGAATGGTGACAAGAGGGGCTGGGATTGTGGCTCAGTGGTAGAGCGCTTGCCTTGCGTGCGTGAGGCACTGGGTTCGATCCTCAGCACCACATAAAAATAAAATAAAGAAATTGTGTCCATCTAAAAACTAAAAAATATTAAAAAAAAAAAAAGAATGGTGACAAGACACACGCTGCCCTCAATCTTCTTGGTTGCACAAATGGAGCAATTTCTATGAGAACTTTTTGGTTCCTTTCATAAAAACTGAAATACGGAGGTCTAATTATCATTCACTTATAAATAGTAATTTCACTTTTTGTTATTGTTTATATAGGTAACACTAAATTTCCAAGAGTTCAGAAATCATTTGGCTATCCATTTACTAATTTCTGAATTTTAACTATGATGAAAAAACAAATGATATGACATTTGGTTTTAGAAACTATTAGGACAAATTACATCCAAATGCCTTACCCGCCGCCCTTTGATACTGGCAGTTGAATTCATGGGAATTTTATCACTGAGCTACATCCCCAGCCCTTTATTTTTTATTTTATTTTAAGACAGGTTCTCACTAAGTTGCTTAGGGTCTCACTAATTTGTGAAGGTGACCTTGAATTTGTGATCGTCCTGCCTCAGCCTTTTCACACCTGGATGCCAAATGCTTTCTTAAAAAAGTTGTTCTAATTAGTTATACATGGACAGTAGAATGCATTTTGACACATCACACATAAATGGAGTATAACTTCTCATTCATCTGGTTCTACATGATGTAGAGTTATGCAAGTCATGTAATCACATATGCGCATAGGGTAATAACGTCCAATTCATTCTACTATCAACCCAAATGCTTTTTTGAACGACTGCTGAACACTCAAGAATTCCACACTCACTAAAACCAGTAAAGATTTCTTTATAGGGGCTGGGATTGTAACTCAGTGGTAGAGCGCTTGCCTTGCATGCATGAGGCCCTGGGTTTGATCCTCAGCACCACATACAAAGCAATAAAATAAAGACATTGTGTCCATCTACAACTAAAAAAAAATTTAAAAAAAGATTTCTTTATCGTGTGGATCTTTTGAAGCAGCATATGAAATTAACAGTGATCAAGGCTTTCTAACTTTAATTATGATTTACTGGTTTCCATTCAGAATTAACATCATGCTATAAGACATACAGATAGCATATCTGTCTGTCATCATTATGCCCTTATAGTCCTCCACTCATAGAAATGGCAATATTAATACTAATGGTGGTCATTAAGTCATCAAGTCTCAAAGGTATCTAACCCTTGTAATCTAATGAGTAAGCAAACAGATCAATTGAAGTTACTTTCCAGCAAATATAGAGGCAGGATGTGTTGAAACCAAGACATGCAAAATAAGTTAAATGACATAGTTCAAGGCTTTTCCAAATTGATTATATAAACTTAGCTTCTGTATGAGATTTATGGAAATGCAGTAAGATTCTGGCAGTGATAGAATGTTTCCTACATGAATTAAATGTAAATTATTTATGCTACAAATGTCTGTTTAGAGAATGTTTTTTTTTTTTTTTTTTAAATATTTTTTTAGTTGTAGATGGACACGATGTCTTTATTTTATTGCTTTGTATGTGGTGCTGAGGATCGAACCCAGGGCCTCACACATGCAAGGCAAGCGTTCTACCGCTGAGCCACAATCCCAGCCCTGTTTAGAGAATGTTTCAAAATCAATTCACTCCCAGTGATTCAGGAGTCTGAGGCAGGAGCAAGTTTGAAGCCAGTCTCAGCAACTTAGTGAAATCCTGTCTCAAAATAAAAAATAAAAAGGATTGAAGGTGTAGCTCAATGGTAAAGTACCCCAGTTCAATCCCCAGTACAAAGAAAAAAAAAGAATTCATACTATGATGTCATTCGTAGCATTTAACCACGATGTTCCATAATTTATCATAATCAGCAAATTCTTTCCTAAATAGAAATGTCATGCATGATGTATTCTCTGATGATGAGTGCACTGTCAAAAGGTCAATATTATACTTCTGGTGTTTCTCTAAAGGAGGAACTAACAGAATGAATTAGTCATGAATAAAGCCTTTCTTATGTTTTCAGATTTCACAATGGTGAAATAAATTGAGAGCTTGGGGAAAATCTTGTGTCTAAATCTTCATATTCATAGGATTTCTCAAAAGTGTAAATATTCTGGTGTTCAGCAAAGTGTCAGTAATGACTAAAGGTGTTCCCATAGTCTGTCCATTTACAATGATTCTCTTCATTGTGAGTTTTCTGCTTGGTAAAATATGGTGAGCAAAGATCTGGTCACTTGTCTTACATTCATAGGGTTCTGCATCAGTATGTACTCTCCTATGTCAAGTGAGCGTGAACCCCAGATAAAGGATTTCCCACATTTTTTTACATTCATAAGGTTCCTCGCCAGTATGCATTCTCTGATGTTGAGTAAGTTGTGAGCCCTAGAGAAAAGCTTTTCCATATTCTTCACATTCATATGGTCTCTTTCCAGTATGGATTTTCTGATTTTAATTAAGTTCTGAATCATGAAAAAAAGGTCTCTCCACTTTCCTTGCATTCAAAATTTCTCTTACCATATGTTTTCTGATTTCCATTGAACTTGAGCCCTGAACAAAGGCCTTTCCACATTCCTACATTCATACAGTTTCCTCTTACGGCTCTTCTCATGCTGAACAAGATATGAAGCCCAAATAAAAGTCTTCCCACATTGCTTACATTCATAAGGTTTCCTACCAGTATGAATTTGCTGATGTCGAACAAGGTATGAGCTCCAGATGTAGGATTTCCTCCAAACATGAACATACTGGTGTTGGGCTAGATTTGCACCATAAATAAAAGCTTTTTCACATTCTTTACATTTATGTGATCTCTCATCAGTATGAATTTTCTAGTGTTGAGTTAGGTGTGAGCCAAGAGTAAAAGCTTTCCCACACTCCTTACATTCATAAGGTTTTTCACTAGTGTGAATTCTGTGATGTTTAATAAGATGTGATCTTTGACTAAAAGACTTTCTATAGTGAGTACATTCAGGGCTTTTCACCTATATGAATTCTGTGATGTCAGGTAAGGTCTGAGCCACAACTGAAGGCCTTTCCACATTCTTTACATTTAAAAGGTTTCTCCCAGTATGAATTCTCTTTGACCAGTAAGACCTGAATGCAAACTAAAAGCCTGGCCACTTTGTGTATATTCTTATGTTTTCTTATCAGTGTGAACTATCCGATATTAAATTCTGAATCAGGAGTAAAGTTCTTCCCACATTCCTTATCTTCACACAAGATAATGTATTAAGTCAAAAATGTATTTTATTGTATGTCTTAGTTACAAACACACACCAGCATTGTTTTTTTTTTTTTAGATATATTTTTTTTAGTTGTAGGTGGACAGAATATCTTTATTTTATTTTTTATGTGGTGCTGAGGATCGAACCCAGTGCCTCACGCGTGCTAGGCGAGCACGCTACCACTGCGCCATAACCCCAGCCCCACCAGCAGTGGTTTTAAAGCACAGAATTTAGGAGGCTGGAGCAAGTCTTTTCCTGGCATATAGTGGACATTAACCGTGAAAATGGATACTTTGCTTCTAACCCAGCTGCTTTCCTGATTGAATTTTATCAGAGCACCCAGCTTTAAGATGTGTGATAGCTGGGCGTGGTGGCGCACGCTTGTAATCCCAGCACTTTGGGAGGCTGAGACAGAAGAATCATAAGTTCAAAGCCAGCCTCAGCAATGGTGAGGAGCTAAGCAACTCAGTGAGACCCTGTTTCTACATAAAACACAAAATGGGGCTGGGGATGTGGCTCAGTGGTTGAGTACCCCTGAGTTCAATCCACGGTACCAAAAAAAAAAAAAAGTGTGATATTGCTAAGTGGAAATGATGAGATTGAAAATATGTTTATAACCCGTACTTTCTGAAAGTCTTTAAGACATAAATGATTACTTTTCTCCTAAAAGCACTCCAAGACCATTCAGTGAAAATAATATTGTCTATAAACTATTTAGAACAACTGCCTAAGAACCACTGCCTATGGTTACTCAATGTCTTTAGGCCTCACCTAATGAGGTATAATGGATTTCTTTTCAATGTCACTGCAAAGCACCTTACTCATATCATAAGCAACCTCATCAGGCTCCCCATTGCTGGCTGAATAGTACACTATGGCCGTCCTATACACACTGTAGCCCAACTACTTGTACATGTTGACTACAACTTGGTTAGATACTCTTACAAAGAGATCAACAAAAAACCCACCTTTTCTTTCTGAAATATCCTCTAATAACTCCATAAGTTTAGCAGGTGTTGAAATTCAGGGGCATCAGACCAAGCTGTGACATGCCCATGCCATTCTTCCCTGACTACTGAGTCTTCTGCTTTACCCATAATATAACCCATTAATTCTTCACCAAGTGCCTCTGTATTGATGAAATACTCTAGCCAGTGAGCAAGGCACCATACATAAAAAGGAATCCCATAGGTTTCTAGAGGGGTTCTAAGTTAATGTTGAAGTGAAAATTGTTGTCACAGGTGAAGGCCAAGGGCATGGTCATCTCACAAATGTCACCATCCCAGAAAGCCAGCTTGTCTCCTCTTCATAGTATTTCTTATCAGTATGAATAAATTGATGTTGAGCATGCTGTGAGGCAGAACTGAAGGCTTTTTAAACAGTCTTTAAATTAATTCAGTCTCTCCTATATTGAGTCTCTGGTGTTGAGTAAAACCTGTGTGCTAGTTAATAGTTGGCATTTTTTTTGTAGGTCAGTATCACCTGCTGGAAATAACTCTTCCTGATTTTCCTTTTGTATTTGAAACTGACTGTTGCCTTCCCAATAACCTCTAAAACACAAACCTTCAAAGGCTGTGGTTTCTATAGATTTGCATTACCTCCCACTAGGATAACTCTCTTTCAAAAGTATTAGCTTTTGGTAATAACTTCTTGGTCTGACATCTGGACTGTGTAGCTGGGAAGATAAGAAGGTAAATATATACTGTTTTACTGTCCAAAAGGAAATTAAATGTCCAGTATTAGTTTAGAAAGTAAATCCAAGGGCTGGGATTGTAGCTCAGTGGTAGAGCACTTTCCTTGCATGCGTGAGGCCCTGGGTTCGATCCTCAGCACCACATACAAAGCAATAAAATAAAGACATTGTGTCCATCTAGAACTAAAAAAAAATTTAAAAAAAAAGAAAGTAAATCCTAAAATTCACAAGAAGGAAATGATTCTTAAAATTCACAAATTCTCTGCAATATTAAAAAAGAAATAAGTCAAAATTTTAAAGTCCTAATAAAAATTCAGTGAAGTGATGAGAGACAAAGTTTTGGCCATGTTCATCTGAGGAGTTTGATAAAAAATGATTGTCTGCATACCTCTTCAATAACAGACTAAAGACTTAAGATTGTGTTTCAAGCTGGGAGCCTGTAATCCCAGCACTTTGGGAGGCTGAGACAGAAGAATTGAGAGTTCAAAGCCAGCTTCAGCAATAGCGAGGGGCTAAGCAACTCGGTGAGACCCTGTCTCCACATAAAACACAAAATGGGGCTGAGGATGTGGCTCAGTGGTCAGGTGCCCCTGAGTTCAATTCCCAGTACCAAAAAAAAGGGGGGGGGATTGTGTTTCAGTTAGTATGGCATAATGAATTCTTAGCACACATTAGTTATTAGAAAATAATTATAGAATAAACATATTACAAGACAAAAAGAGGGTGAGTGGTACATAGGATGGAGTAGAAGATGCTAGGGACAAGGTAGCACAAATGGAATATTCTAATCATATGACCTATCTTACTGTTTAATCCCTTCCATCTCTATGGTAATTATTATACATAGTGCTTCCACAAGCCTTGTACAAATAGGATACAAAACCATATCCAGGTGCTTAAGCAGTCAAAGACAAATAGGAAGGAAGGAATGTGATCAGACCTTTTCATTCTCCATTTGCCATTCTACATGTAAATATATAACCTTGCTCATTTCTTCTACTTGTGTAGCCAAATTATTTTTGTCATATAATCCCAACCAAAGTGCTTTTTAAATTCTTTATATCATAGTATTGCTTATAGCAGCTTTGGTTTTTTTATGCTTTCAAACCCCTTCCCAGATATTTTTCCCCTCTATTCAAGGCCAAGGAAAGTATTTCAGAAAATAGCTACAAATCCGCAAGTAATGTGTAAGACACTGTGATAAACATCTTATATAATTCTAAGCTAAATCTTGGAAGATTGGGAAATAACAGAGCATCAGTTTAATATATGGAAAGCAATGTAGTCCAGAATCACCACTATACCAGGAACTCCACAACATGGGGTATATTGTATTTACACTGGTGGAGTTAGTTATGGATGATATTTCAGATAGGAAAATAATTTTGAGAAATCTGTCAAAGCAATCTGAATCTGGCAGGAGCTAGAAATAAAGTAGAAGTCTTACTCTATTATGACTAATTTTTCATATGTACTTAGGATTCAGTAAAAATGTCATTTGGTTGTGCTATAAATTTTTCTCTGGAACTTGGGAATTTTTCTTGGAAACAGAATTTCTTAGGAACTGAGCAAAGACTCAAGGAACAACCAAACGAGTTAAAAGATAGTTCAGTCACAAGGTATGAGCAGTACGAACCACAACAGAAAGATAACAGACCTCTGTTTCAGACTATTTTAGTTTATTAACATCATCTTTTGGTGATGGAAAAATTGGTGACCTTGATAGAACTTTTATTTATTTTCTATATGATAAAAGGATAAAATACCTCTTATAAGAGGTTTGTTGAGGGAATTGGGAATAGTACACTATTTCCCTTGAAGCACCTGACATAGAAAAAGTGGTGAGCAGCCAATAAGCAGTCGTTATCATCATCAGAGAAGTAAATGGAGAATCTAAACTGGACAAACCAGAGCTTGCCTCTTCTGACGCTGCATTACCCTTGTTGTCTTCTGTTGGCTTGAACCTCTCTTCTGCCTCTTCCTCCTTACTGACCAGAAACTGTTTTCACCTATTATCCTGATTTCAACCATGCAGTCTATTGGGTCTTTTCTTAGTATACATCCTATTATGCAAATTTGTGGGCCATATTCTTGCCATAGGAAAGAATAAAAACTTTCTTAATACATCTGATACACTTTGTTAACTCTACTAAACTGAAATGAAATTTAAAAATCAGATAAAAGAATGTTAGCTCAGCTGGGCGTGGTGGCACATGACTGAAACCCTAGCACTTTGGGAGGCTGAGACAGGAGAATCGCGAGTTCAAAGCCAGCCTCAGCAACAGCGAGGCACTAAGCAATTCAGTAAGACCCTGTCTGTACATAAAACACAAAATAGGGCTGGGGATGTGGCTCAGTGGTCAAGTACCCTTGAGTTCAATCCTCGGTACCAAAAAAAAATAATCTCAGCTCAAAGCATGAATGAATGAATGCAAGAAATACATAGCAATGAAAAAGTAGGTAATATAGGAAAACTTCAAGAGGTAGTAGGTACAATAAAAACCACAATTTGTTGTAGAGAATGAAGAAATTAACAAATACACACATGAAAAAGAGAGAGAGAGAAAGGAACTTGATCCAAACCATCCATGAAATAATTACCAGTAGAAAAAAAAAAAGCATTTACCTTTTTGTAACATAAAGGAAAAATTAGAGCATAGAAATGGAGAGGTCTCTGGAGTAAAAAGCAAGTTCCTTTGGAAAAGGCTTTGTGTGTAGATTTCAGGCCTTTATCAGATATTTTTGGCCAGTGAAGTGATATTCAAGCTGGATGTTTCAGAGGTGTTGCTGCCTCTAAGCAGCTGAGCTATTATCTATAATGATGGCTGTCTGATGCCTCTTCAGCCCTCACTCACCTGGGCAAGGTCCTCTTACTTCATCCTTCAAAACCATCCAGGAATCTTGGCCTTGTAAAATCCAAACTCAAAATGGAGTCACTCTGGCTCAGGCCTGCATGTATCAGCTAACCTGCTCTTTGTCCTTCTGTGATTAATGCTTTGCTATGCTTGCTTCTCATGGATGGGGGCAGGGGGGCAAAACCACAGGCTGCCAGACCTGCTGGCCAGTTACCTAAAGTTCCAGGAACTGAAAGGGGACATAGGACGTGCTGTCACGGTTGAACTGTAAATAACTATAGATTGAATATCGGCCATGTTTTCCTGAGTCATGTAGCTAGCCCACCTATAATAACCTCTGAAACCCTCACTTCAGGGTCACTCTCTGAAGGAAAGGAGAGCTGACCCCAATCGATTGGCCTGTGTGCCTATTTCCTCAGTAAACTTTGCTGCTTCTACAGAGTTGTCTGGGCTGCACTTCTTGGGGAGAGGTGCGGGTTGGATGCAACAGCCTTTTTCTAATAAGAACACATCTGGATGATAAATGCATAGTCCTGCCCAGAAAAGAAAATGTTAAAAAATGACCACATGAATAAAATTTCCATCTGGAACCTTGGTTATTAAGGAAGAAAGACAATGACAGGGCAAGAAAAAGGCACAAAGGATTTCTGAAGGGTGGGGAAGATGAGTCACCAAGGATGATGAGGACTGCTGATAACACACAAACCAGAGCTGGGGTTGTAGCTCGGTGATAGAGTGCTTGCCTAGCATATGTGATGTGAGGCACTGGGTTAGATTCTCAGCCCTGCATATAAATAAAGATCCATCAACAGCTAAAATAAACATATGTTTTTTAAAAAACACACAAACTACCTTCCCAGAAACAGAGACCAGAAATGCCCCTAGACATTTAAAGATAATCCAAAAATTGAGAGTAACAGAAAGCAGGATTTTCTAGGTTGGAATTCTGAATCTTACCTAGTGAGATGAAGTGGCTCCAGTTCATAGTTCTTCAATGTTACATGTCTGTACAAATCCCTCTGTCCTTGGTCTAGGCACTCCCACTCCTGAGAGATATCCACAGCCACATTCTTGAACATCATCAACTGCTAACAGGACAAACACAAACATTAATGGTGAGACATTTTAGATGGAAAGAAAAAAGGTGGAAAAGGGCACTCCAGGAAACTGAACATACAAGGAATAAAAAAGTGGAATTGGTGGCCTGTGGTATGAGAGGAAATGATATATTAGTAAGTGTGACTGAAGCTGAGTGCTTTCAGGATCTCATAATTCCTATTACTCAGTCACAACATCCTGTGACCTTCATGTAACAAGGCACTAGGATGGCAGTCCAGAGTAGTATACATCATAGGAGTCCTTTGCGATGTCACTGAGAGGCTACAGTAGGCTGCAATGACTACCTCCAGATTTATAACATGAAGAAAGTTGGGGCTTTTGTGAGCTGTTCATTTTCCTTTTATTTTGTGTTAGCTACTTTTAGTTGAATTTTCCATCCATTTAAATTGGAAGAGTGCTTATAGGTATGCTCCTTAACTGATCTTTTCTGTGGACAATGTGTAGGGTCTTCAGCTATTAAACAGCTAACAATCGACACATTTTCTTGATATTAAAACCTCTTTTATTTCCTAGCAAGATCTCAGATCCCTTTGAATTCTGTGTTCCACTGTACCTCTAACTAAAAGCGTCAGAAAGTGTCATGTACTAAAATGAATACCAAACAATGCTTTAGATGATGTGGGGCTAGGTTTGTGGCTCAGTGGTAGAGCACTTGCCTAGCAGTGTGAGGCACTGGGTTCAATCCTCAGCATCACATAAAAGTAAATAAGGTGCTATGTCCATCTACAACTAAAACATTTTTTAAACAAATGATAAAACACTGAAGAAAGGGGCTGGGGTTATGGCGCAGTGATAGCATGCTCACCTAGCATGTGTGAGGCACTGGGTTCGATCCTCAGCACCACATAAAAATAAAAGATATTCTGTCCACCTACAACTAAGAAAATAAATAAATATTTAAAAAAAATAACACTGAAGAAAAAACCAAAGACTCTAAAAGATGGAAAGAACTCTCATGATGATGGACCAGCACAATTAGCTACAAAACTAAAGGAAATAGTCAGCATATAAAAGAAATACCTGCATACCTATCTTTATTGTGGCAATATTCACAGTAGCCAAGTTATGGAATCAGCCTAGGTGTCTGTTAACAGATGAATGAATAAAGAAAATATGGTATATATACACAATGTTATTTGCAGGAAAATTAATGGAACTGAAGGTAATCATGTAAACAAAATAAGTCAGATGTAGAAACCCAGTGTAGCATGTTTTCTTTCAAATGTGGTAACTAAAAGAAAAAAATGACCTGAAAGGAGAAGAGGAATTATTAGCGTAAGGGACCGAATAGAAGGCAAGACAAGGTAGTTTGGAGAGTGTATACAATAAAAACACAATATATATGTTCATAGAAATGTCACAGGGAAACCCATTAATTTGAACCATTATCGTGAGTTAATGTTTATGATGATGATGATACTAATAAAAATATATCTCTATATTTAAGGAATATAAAGTGGGAGAAAAGACTAGTCATAGATGGTGGATATATAAAACAGAGACCAGATCATAAAAAGTCACAAAAAAGTAGGCTATGAAGTTTGGGCTTCATCTCAGAAGTAATGAGAAACCATTCTGCATTTTTAGAGTCAGGGTAAAAAATATTTTCAAAGAGATATAACAAATTTGGTATAAGAGGAAAGACTATTACACTCAATTTGAGGGGTTTGTGAAAACTTCACATAAAGCATGTAGTATGAATTGGGCCAAGGACACAGAGAATTTCAGTGTCATAATAGAACTTCATGTAATTTGCAAGAAAAGCGAGGAGCTGGACAAGAAACTGTGGACTGAAATATACTTGTATTTGGGAAGCAGAAAGGACTTGAGAAAAAAATGCCATAGTGATGCACAAAGAAAACAAGAAATATTTATGGCCACAAAGAGCTGCTATTTTTGTAAAGAGGAATGATATAAAAAAAAAGGTAGGAAAAGGGGGCTGGGATTGTAGCTCAGTGGTAGAGCGCTTGCCTCGCATGCGTGAGGCCCTGGGTTCGATCCTCAGCACCACATACAAAGCAGTAAAATAAAGACATTGTGTCCATCTACAACTAAAAAAAGGTTTTTTAAAAAAAGGTAGTAAAAGGAGGCATGGAGACATGAGGGCAATTCAAGGTGATAAAAAATAGAAAGTGAACAATTCAATGTTTATCAGTGTATTTATAAATATATGCAACCATTCAAGTCAATTTTATAATATGCACTGTTTAGCTATTCCCCACCCTCCACTTTGCCCTATCCTCAGACTTAAATAAAGAATAATCTAGGGGCTGGGATTGTAGCACAGTGGTAGAGCGCTTGCCTTGCATGCGTGAGGCCCTGGGTTCGATCCTCAGCACCACATACAAAGCAATAAAATAAAGACATTGTGTCCAAAAAAAAAAAAAGAGAGTAATCTAGCTCCTGTCTCTATAAACTACCTGATAGTGGACTTCCATATTCATGGAATCATTCATATGTGGAAAAATGACTGGTTTCTTTCATTTATCATGTTTTTTTTTTTTTTTTTAGTTGTTGATGGACACAATGTCTTTATTTTTTTTTTTTTTTATTGCTTTGTATGTGGTGCTGAGGATCGAACCCAGGGACTCACGCATGCGAGACAAGCGCTCTACCGCTGAGCTACAATCCCAGCCCTCATTTATCATGTTTTTAAGGTTCATCCAAGTTGTAGCCTGTATTCATTCCTTTCTAAGGCACACAGACAGACCACATTGTTTACCCATTCCTCTAGTAATGAACACTTGGCTGTTTCTAAGCTTTGGCTATTAAAAAACATGCTGTTAGCCGGGTGCGGTGGCACAAGCCTGTAATCCCAGCACTTTGGGAGGCTGAGACAGGAGAATTGCGAGTTCAAAGCCAGCCTCAGCAACTGCAAGGCGCTAAGCAACTCAGTGAGACCCTGTCTCTACATAAAACACAAAATAGGGCTGGGGATGTGGCTCAGTGGTCGAGTGCTCCTGGGTTCAATCTCCAGTACCAAAACAAACAAACAAACAAACAAAAGCCATGCTGCTATGAATAGTCATATGCAAGTTTTGTTTGAATAACGATTTGGTATTTTTCAAAGTATAAGTTGTTATTTTATTAATTTTATTCCTAAGTATTTTCTTCTTTTTGATGCTATTATGAATAGAACTGCTCTCTCTCTCTTTTTTTTTTTTTTTTTTTGGTACCATGGATTGAACTCAGGGGCACTGAGCCACATCCCCAGCTCTGTTTTGTGTTTTATGTAGAGACAGGGTCTCATTGCATTGCTTAGCGCCTTGCTGTTGCTGAGGCTGGCTTTGAACTCAGGATTCTCCTGTCTCAGCCTCCCTAAGTGCTGAGATTACAAGCGTGAGCAACTGCACCCGACTAGAACTGCTCTCTTCATTTCAATTTTAAATTGTTTACTGCAAGTGCATGTATACATATTAATCTTATAGGCATGAGCTTTGCTGAGTTTGATCCTATTAATTTTGGGGTGTTTTTTTTTTTGGTGTTAATTCTTTAAAATTTTCTATATAGAAAATTATATAATCTACAAATGGAGATGGTTTTACTTCTATTCCAACCTGGAAACTTTTATTAACATTCCTTGCTCAAATGCCCCTGGGGGAGAACCTCCAGGGCATTGAATAGAAGTGGCAAAATGAGACATGCTGTCTTGTTCCTGATCTTAGGGAGAAAACAGCCAGTCTTTCATCATTAAGTATGATGTTACCTATGGGTTTTTCCTAGATGCTCTGCTTCATGTTCAAGAAATATTGCTTTGTTCCTAGCTTGTTGAATGTTTTCATTGTGAAAGATTAGCTTTTGTTCAAAAGTCCCTTTTCTGGGCTGGGGTTATGTCACAGTGGTAGTATGCTCGCCTAGCATGCATGTGAGGCACTGGGTTCAATCCTCAGCACCACATAAAAATTTTTAAAAAAAAGATATTCTGTCCACCTACAACTAAAAAATAAATATTTTTTTAAAAAGTCTCTTTTCTTCATTGAGATGATCATATGATTTCTCTTTTGTATTTTATTTACATGATGCATTACATTAATTGATTTTGGGATGTTGAGCCAACCTTGTGTTGCTGGCCAACCTTGTGTTGCATGATCCAACAATGTATCATGTTGTATGATTCATTTCATATGTTATGGGGTTCAGTTTCCTAGTACTTTGTTGAGATTTTTGCACCCTTATTCCTTTTCTTGGGTTGGGGGTACTGGGAATTGAACTCAGGGCACTTGATCACTGAGCTACATACATCCCCAGCCCTATTTTGTATTTTATTATATTTGCTGAGTTGCTTAGCACCTTGCTTTTGCTGAGGCTGGTTTGAGATCCTCCTGCCTCAGCCTCCCGAGCCACTGGGATTACAGGTGTGCACCACTGCGCCCGGCTGCACTCTTATTCTTTTTTAACTTTTTTTGTTTGTTTGTTTTGGTACTGGAGATTGAACTCAGGGGCACTCGACCACTGAGCCACATCCCCAGCCCTATTTTGTGTTTTATGTAGAGACAGGGTCTCACTAAGTTCCTTAATGCCTCACCATTGCTGAGGCTGGCTTTGAACTCGTGATTCTCCTGTCTCAGCCTCCCTAAGTGCTGGGACTACAGGCTTGTGCCACCGCACCCGGCTTTTTTTTTTTTTTTTTTTTTAACTTTTAGTTGTAGATGCACACAATATCTTTATCTATCTATTTATTGTTATGTGGTGCTGGGAATTGAACCCAGCGCCTCACACATGCCAGGCAAGCACTCTACCACTGAGCTACAATCCCAGCCCCACCCTTATTCTTATAAGATATGCTTTGACTAGTTCTAGTATGTAGGTAGTACTGACCTATAAATGAGTAGGGAGCTTGGCTATATTATTTAATTATAGCAGAAAAGACACTGGGTAAAACTCACAGCTGAGAGCAAGAGTTCTCCTGAACCTGTTCAGGATCTGAATGCAATGAAGGCCTGGCAATTGAAAAGGGTCAAATTACAAAGAAATTGTCTTCTGAATGTGAGTAGAAATACCTAAAAAACTACCTTTGCTCCAGACAAAGGCAATTTCACAGGAAATTACCAGTAACATTATTCCAGGAAACTATACTCCAAAAAATAAACAGAATTAGAAACATTTTGTCCAAAGATACATAAAGTTTTGAAAACTGTGTCAACATTCCCATATGTACAGAGAAAACTCATTGAAAATCATCAGAGAAGATGAAAATATCACCCAAACCCCAACATGAATAAAAAATAATTTGCTATTTACTCAGAGCTCTAAAGTAAGACCCCCTGCACAAATACACAATTGCAGGAAATGGGACAAAGTGATGAATAGACTATAGATGGGAGTTAGGATTTAAAAATGAAAGAAAAATGAGCAAAACCACATTGGAAAGAAGAATGAACTACAAGGAGCACACAGTACAACAAATACCACAGAAAGTATAGTGTGGAAAAAAGAATATGGAAAGTAGTGAATGGAACAAAATGTAACAAAGTGATGAAAATTATTAGAAGAATAAAGGGAAGTGAGAGGAGATCCAATATGCAAATAAGCAGAGCCCCGAAAGTTGAAATCCAAATTAAGATAAAATATCTAAAACTGTGTTTTTAACATCTAAGAATAAGTACCAGCAATAAAGCATAAAGAATTATAATGAAAAGACAACAAATTGCAGGGAAAAACAATCCCAATCATCAGTACCAAAAGACTGCCTAATGAAATTATGAGACTAAAATCCATGAAGAATCAAGATAAAAACATCAAGTCACCTCTAAGAAAAAGGAATTTTGGTTGCCAGTAAGCTTTTGCAGTGCTAAATTCAGTATCCTAAATAGTAAGGTAACTCTTCTAACACACTGACACATATACATAAAGAGTGTAAACCATAAGGAGAAAAATAATAAATGAGATTTTTAAAAGCAACTTCTGTTTGTCAGAAGAGAGTGAAAATCTAAGCCATGGACTAGCAGTATCTGCATACACACAGCTGACAAGGACGGACTCCTAAGAACCAACAATAAAAAGACAAGCTCAAAAAAAAAACTGGCTTAAGGACCGGATTTAGCCTGGCATTTCCCAAAGGAAGATGTCCAAATGGTCAATAGACATCAAGGACACTCAGCTTCACTAGTCATCGGTTAGGAAAACCACACCACCTTACCACTATATGTCCACATTTTATAGTCTGACAAAACCATGTATTAAGAAGAAGCTGAAGGAACTGGAACGTGTGTAAACTATTGATGAGTCTCATCACCGCCTCAACCCTTGTGGAAAACTCAGAGTAACTGCTTATGTAGATCCACATACTGTGTGACCCACCAACTTCTATCCTAGGGATATACCCAACAGAAACACAGACTTACAAACACAAAGTGACAAGTGCAAGAAGCCTTGCAGCATCACTACTCAAGAGAGCCCAGAAAAGGAAACAATGTCTATCAAGTAAAATGGACACACACAAGTGGTATATTCATGCACTGGAATACTGTTTAATATAAATAAACTTTCTACATACAACAACATGGATGGCTCTCGCAAACATAATGTTGAACAGAAGAACCAACACAACAGGGCACACACACTGCATGACTCCATGTACATGTCATTTCAAAAAGAGACAAAGCCGATGTATGATGGTTACTTTAGGGGAACTACTAGTTGAACAAAAGCTCCAAAGGGACTTCTAGGTTGCAAGTGTTACTGGACCTGGTTACTTATATAGTTGTTCTCCTTGCGGTTCTTCACTTAAGTCATAGAGTTCTGATTATAGTGGTTGTTTGATTGCATTATCGTGTACAGACTTACCTGTACACACGATAAACTCTAATAAAATTTACTTGGGGAGAAATACAAGGCAAATAAACAAATATAAACAGAAATTATGATCTTGAAGATGCTAAATACCATAGCCTACAGTTCACAATAAACATATAGCTATTATAAATATATGCCTATTAACAAAGCTACAACTCTCCCACTGGGGCTGCTACACAGCCGTCCATGGGATGTGTGTGGACTATCGCAGCCTGTGAGGGGAGAGGTGTGGCATTGGGAACGCCCATGGCACTCCCACAGGGTTAGATGGCCTGATGCAGGTGAACCTTCCCCTCAGCTCTGCCAAAGATCCCACACAGCACAGAAGATGAGCTGACCTGCTGTAGCCATATAGCCCTTCTGAGATGGGTGTGACCTGTCAAGATGCCAATCAACCTGCTGACAGCAAGACACCAAGAAGCAAGACTCCACCCTTGAAACCTTATCCCTGCCTTCGATGTACCCCCTTTAAATAAACCACAGGAGCCGTTTTCTCTTGTCTTGCCCAGCTCTTGCGTGGGCTAAGATCTACCAGGGGCTCCATCCTCTTGAAACTATAATTCTGTTTTTGCCTTTTGTTCTTTACAAATTATTCTAGACTTTAATTTCTCAGGTGGCTTACATCCTCCTCAGCAGGAAGAAGAATCCCACAGAGAGATGCTGGCTGTCTTCCAATAAGGGCTGTAGTTCAGTGGTAGAGATCTTAAATACAAATACCCAATGCCACAAAAAAACAAATAAACAAACAAACAATAAGTACAAATTTAAAAAGCTGCAACTCTCGGGCTGGGATTGTGGCTCAGTGGTAGAGTGCTTGCCTCACATGCATGAGGTTCGATCCTCAGCACCACATAAACAAAAATAAAGATATTGTGTCTATCTACAACTAAAAAAATTTTTTTAAAAAGCTGCAACTCTCCTAAAGCAGAAGTTATAGGCTATATAAGAAAGAAAATTTCAGGCTGGAGCAGAAATAGAAGAAAGAGACAGACTACAGATGGGAATTAGTAGAATTCAAGAATGAAAGAAAAACAGGCAAAAAATATAGCACACACCTCTAATCCCAGTGATCTGCAGGCTGAGGCAGGAGGATCACAAGTTTGGTGCTAGCCTCGGCAACTCAGCAAGACCCTGCCTCAAAAAACAGAAAACTCCCAACGAACTCCTAAGAGCCAACAATGTAGCTCAGCAGTAGAGCACCCTTGGGTTTAATTCCCAGAACTGGCCTCTATAAGAAAGAAACATAATTTCATTAATCAGATAATTTCAATACACAATCTAAGACAAATCAAGTAAGTAACTACAGACTGGCTTTATATTAGATCACAAAGAAAAAGTCACTAAATGCCAAAGTTAAAAAAAAGTCACAGTGCAGCAAAATTATATTGCCTATGTCCTTTTTAAAAAAATTTTTTTAATATCTTTATTTTATTTACTTATTTTTATGTGGTGCTGAGGATTGAACCCAGTGCCTCACACATGCCACAATCTCAGCCCCTTGCCTATGTCCTTTTATTTATTTTTTTATTTTTATTTAAAATTTTGTTTTTTTAGCTGTAGATGGACACAACATCTTTATTTTATTTATTTATTTTTATGTGGTGCTGAGGATCGAACCCAGTGCCTCATGCATGTGAGGCAAATACTCTACCACTGAGCCACAATCTCAGCCTCTCCTTTTATTTTTTTAAAAATATTTTTAAACCTTTATTTTATTTATGTATTTTGTATGTGGTGCTGAGGATCAAACCCAGTGCCTCCCGCGTGAGAGGCAAGTGCTCTACCATTGAGCCACAACCCCAGCCCTGCCTATGTCCTTTATCTGAGGTCCTCAATGGTGGTTGAGTTCCCCTTCTGTCACAGGGTCAAGACTCCTCGCCAGCACTGAGGTTAAGGCACTACACCAATGTATTAGTTTTCAACTGCTACTGCAACAAATTTCTATAAATGTGATGGTGCCTTAGGCTAAAATCAAGGTGGTCTTGGCAGGACTATGTTCCTTGAGGCTCTAGGGAAAAATTTTGCTTTTCCTTATGTTTGCCAACTTTTGGAGGTTGCCAACACTGCTTGATTTGTGGCCCAATTCTTCTGTCCAGCTAGCAAAGTTACATCTCTATGACCATTCTTCTGTGGTCACACCTTCCTGTGACTTGAAAGTCAGCCAGGAAAGATTCACTGACCCACACAATTATATTGGGCCCGATTAGATAATCTAGGATAATTTCCCCATTCAAGACTCCTATTCTTTCTGCAAAGTCCTTTTTGCCATATGAGGTAACATATTCACAGGTTCCAGGGATTAGGAAAGGGACATCTTTGCAGGGCCATAATGCTACCTCAGCTTCCCTTTCTGATGGATACTCAAGAAACCAGCTCTCACTGCTTTAACTCTACCACGCCAATACTGTCTTGAATCCAACCAGAATAAATGTCAACACCCCCTGCATTCATGTCTATTGTAAGATGCCCCAGACACTGTACTCCCCCCATTAGGTCCCTTCGGTCCACTCTTCTCATTTCTTCCCCATCTCTTGACACTTTTCCGGTATGCCTTCTGGAATACATAATTCATTAACAATCAACTCCTCTTTTGTCTTCAACCATTTCTTTGAATAAGCTTCAGAGTCTAACAGAAACCTGAGTCTACCTGGAGTACTCT
The DNA here is from genome assembly GCA_004024805.1 of Geosciurus inauris. Taxonomy (NCBI): domain Eukaryota; kingdom Metazoa; phylum Chordata; class Mammalia; order Rodentia; family Sciuridae; genus Geosciurus; species Geosciurus inauris. The sequence goes on along the minus strand of PVHX01016586.1, from coordinate 16,522 downwards.
ACAGCCCTAGCAAAGCTTTTTCCCCCACAACCTCCTACCAGTGGATCTAGAAATTAGGCAGATGGCCTAGTTGCTCTTCTTTACGAACTTTTGACCTTTCTTTCTCCACATTCACAAAACCTCTAGCTTTGAACTGCACACCAAGAGACTATATGTAATTGGCCATACCTGACTGTTGCTTGCATCTGCCAAACAGGCTATTTCCCCTTATTTTCTGAGCTCATGGCTCACTCTCTGCAACACTTCTAGCCCATTTTTCATTCTTGTACTTTTAGTACATCCACCTACATGAGCCTGATTTACTCACCCTTACCCACACTTTCCTCTTCATTCCCAAGAGTATATCAATGGTTTGTTCTCTCCACTTGGCTCCCAGATGCTTCTTCATTTCTCCGGGTGTATTTACAGAGGAAGTCTTGGGATATACTATCTACACTGTCTCCTATTCCTCTCTTCTCATTACATGTTGTTCTACTTAAATCCAACTACCTTCTACCACAGACACTGTTCTCCACACTTTCAGGAATGGATATGTCTGTCACCAGAAAACATCAAAAAACACCAACCCCTCTCCCCAAAATGCTCAATTCTTTGTTTCTGGCCCAGAGGCTGCTGTGACAACACAATGACACCTGATAACTCACAGAGTCAGCCATAACCCTGTACATTCAGTCATATTTTAATTGTCTCTAAGTGTTCCACACAGCTCCTGTCACCATCTCACACACAGAAACACATACACATGCCTCTGGCTCCCATCACAGTCACCCCCACATCCACTCCTGCATCAATTTCATACCTGCACCCAGGGCTTCCACAGTGATTGCCAGGGCACACGCACACTAGCCCACCAAGTTCCCCACCACGCTCCCTTTTTTTTCTTTTAAAATAGATGGACACAATGTCTTTATTTTATTGCTTTGTATGTGGTGCTGAGGATCGAACCCAGGGCCTCATGCATGCGAGGCAAGCGCTCTATCACTGAGCTACAATCCCAGTCCCCCACGCTCCCTTTCTGACAAAGACCCCCTCCCCCTTCAACCCTGGACTCAGCCCCTTTGGCATCATTCTGCTTCACGGTTTCAAACTCATCTACTCAAATTTGAGGTCCTTTCAAATTCTGCAAAGATTCTAGCACAATTCCTCTACGGTCCCCAAAGTTGCCAGGGGTAAGGTACACTGTGGGAAATATAATTCAGAGAAATTTTTAATTCTCCAGAATCTTGGCTATGGATTGCTTCCCATCCCTCCACAAAGACTAACACCCACATACTGCTCACATCTATGGCCAAAGGCTTCAAAGTCTGGCAGGCCTCATTTAAGAACACTTCAACTAAGGTTTCCATGATTCTCCTCAAATAAGCACCCAGTCCTGGGAGCAAGGACAATACACCAAAATAGTTTTTGCACTGAAAATAGCCATGATAAAACAACTTCTGGGAAACATAATCCAGAGCCTGCAAAGCCATAGAAGGGTCCCAGAGAATTCTTTTTTTTTTTTAAATATTTATTTTTTAGTTGTAGGTGGACAGAATATCTTTATTTTATTTTTTATGTGGTGCTGAGAATCGAACCCAGTGCCTCACGCGTGCTAGGTGAGCACGCTACCACTGCGCCATAATCCCAGCCCCAGAGAATTCTTTTCAACAGGAGCCTACTGGAAGATGTGGCATGCCTGGAAGGTCCTATAAAATGGTGTCACCCTAGTGACAAATCTCTACCATCTTTGTCTGAGCCTCAGCCTGGCTGCATGGGTAGCTCTTATTGCACCAGCAGGAGCCTAGCATACAATAAACAGGAGAGAGGGTCTACAGTCTTAGATGCCTCTGCCTGACATATACCAGAATTTCAGATTCTTGGAATGAAAGCAGGTATTTGGCATAAACCGTACTATTTGCATAAATAGTTTAGGCAGAGTGAGCCACTCTTATCAGTTCAGATAGTGAGAACTCTACAGAAATCTAAGTTCTAGATACAAGCCAGGAACTAACCTTGTATGCAGGCTTTCTAAGGTTAAGTAGTCACACGTTGGATATATTAAATTTTCTGTACATGACTGTCCTCTAAAAGATGTCTGGTTTTCAACAACAAGGAATTATAAAGCATATAAAAAATAAGACCAATGAAGATACAAAAGCAACAGAGATGGACTCCTATGATCCAGATGTTGGAACCATCTAACCAGGAACTTAAAATAACTATGATTAATATTTTAAAAGCTCGAACACAGTGTTTCTCAACTAGAGGAGATTTCATTGTACAGGAGACATCTGGCAGTGTCTAGTTAAGTTCTTGGTTGTCAAAACTGCCAAGATGCAACTGGAAAGAGCACAGATGAAAACAATGACTGAAAGATCCCATAACTAAATTTAAGAAGAGTAGGGAGTGACAGGAAATCCTGAAAAACATTTTAGTGTTGTCCACCCTCTCACATCTGTGCTCTAGCTGGGTCTCATTCACCCACTTGGATAGAATCTCCTTTGCATTTCTTTTTTTTTTTCCTGATAATTTTTTTTTAATTTTTAGAATTTTTTTATTTTTCTCAAAAGTTGCATTTTAATACATGTTATCAAACATAACAGAAAAAAACAAATTTTCAGAAGCTGTACACACTGTTCACTGAAAACATTTGTTGAGGCAAATAGAAAAAAAAATTGTTACAATCATAATTTTTCTAACTTTTCCTTTGCATTTCTTATACTCACCATTCTATTCTCTCTTCTTGTTCCAAGTGGAAGATTTCATCTAGTTTGTTGATGTGAGAAAAATAACAACAATCACTAGCTCAAAACTGAGACTCTGATTCTTTAAGAATGTTACCATATAAGTAGCAAAGTAAACAACCTTTCATATACACTCATTTAGCAAAGGGCTTGAGAATATCTGAAGTCTGCATCTCAAACTGAATTATGCCAGATACAGTTTCTAAATATTTCAGAAATGGAAAAAGACAGTGCTTTACTTTCAAACTGGTTTATACACAGGAGTTGCCCATACCAAATACGGCTGTGTCGCTCTAGCTCTCCATTTCTCACCTACTGTTCAGGGCTCATGGCTTCTCGGGTCATGCTCCCCAGTCTGCTTCTTCGGTCCCACAAACTCAGGCCCCATATTCGCGTTGGCTCTCCCAGCTCGCGGGCACTCTCCGCCGCCGGCTTGCAACGTGAAGTGGAATTCCCAGCAACCTCCAGAGCCTAGTCAGAAGGGTCACTGTGGCCAAGCTCTCAAGTCAGGACCCGAGGAGGCAGCCCACTTTGACCACGCCCATCCCGGCCCTACAAGGTCTTGGACTACAATTCCCAGGAGGCCCTGCGCAGGGCCCGGTGTGTCTCCAGATGAGCGGTGGGAGCCTGGGAGCTGGTGAAGCTCTGAGGGTGGGCTGTGTCAAAGAAAAATTGCACCAGACACGTTAAAAAAGCAAGGAGGGAATGGTTAAGGAGTATTGCAACAGTCTATTTCAGTGCAATAGTCTTTGGGGTTTTGGGGGCTAGTATAGCCAATAGGTAGGGTGATGAGTCAGGTGAACCTTAAGTTTTCCATGGGTGGAGGGGATTCTAGCTAAAGTAGCTTAGTAAGGTTCTTACTGAAGTGGAGTTCACAGACTAAGAAGCCTAGCTATAAAGAAGGCTCAGAGGAGAGCTGGGATTGTGGCTCAGTGGTAGAGTGCTTGCCTTGCCTGTGGGAGGCACTGGGTTCCATCCTCAGCACCGCATATAAATACATGAATAAATAAAGGTCAGTCAACAACTTTAAAAAAAAAAAAAAAAAAAACAGAAGGCTCAGAGGAACCTGATTAGAGTTTGGTTTAGGGAGTCCTTGTCAATTAGAAATCACTGAAGGCTCTGATTGAGCTGTGTCACTGAAGCACTTTTGGCCTGCTGGATAGTACCTCTGAAACTTGGATGGTCAGGCTGTACTTACGAGGCTCCACTTACTAGAGGCCTCTAGGCCCAGTTCTCCCTCCTTGAGCCTCTTCTAAGGACTGGACAGTCTTTTCCAGAGGAATTGGTGAACAACTTCAGGACTTTGTGAGACCTGAGTTCCACTCATTTGGACTTGTATGAAGAGGAGCTGACTTGGTCACAGGAGGCTTAGGTGTGGTGGCTGGGGGCCAGGCGGCTCTGGAACCCCAGGCCTGTGTGGCGTGTGTGGGACTGGCAGACTGAAAATGAGACATTGTGAGGAATGCATGGTTGTTACTGTCTCTTTATGGTGGACATGTGTCTTTGAAGAAGGGAGGGAGGACTTTATTTGCTATTGTGATTGTGCACTGAGTGGAATTTAATTGTATGACTGGGCGTGTTACTGTTAGGGAGCGTGAGGTTCCTTGAGTGTATCTCCTTGGTGTTTGTGTGTTCATATCCCGAAGTGTGTGTGTGTCTGTGTGTAGAAAGCCTTAACTGCGAGTTCTGTGGCTGTTTTCCAGCATGTGTTTGTGATATCGCAGGCGTAGGGTGCATGTGAATTTATTGCTATTACTATGTGCCCCAGGTGGACAGCACTGGCAGTATAAGAGGTGCCAATAGACTCCATAGTTGTAACTGGTTGTGAGATTGCCCGTGTGTGTCCTGTTATGTTTAGGTTTGGGGTGTTTGTGACATTTGTGTCTCCTTGGTGTGTGTGATTTTGTGACTTTGTGACTTTATTGCCACTGTAGAAGTGGGGTGCCTTGGTGACTCCAGCAATAGGAGATCTGTTAGCTCAGGGACAGTTCTGGACAGCATCTGTTAGTGATTCTGCTTTTATCTCATGCCAAAATTAAGTAGCACATGGTAGACTTCTTTGACTAAAGTCCGTTATGTGCAGGGCAGTCGGGACTGAGCCAGAGTGATCTCTGAAATGGTCCAATGGCCCCCCAAAAGAACCTGGTTGTTTCCTTACTCAGTTTTCCTTCCCCAGCTCTGCCCTGCTTGGATAGAAGCCTCCTTGGATAGAGAGGAACCATGGCTGTTGAACATCCACAAAGCACCTGCCAGGTAGCTTGTCATTTCCTCTTGTTTCCTGAAGTCCCTTACATGACTTACTTTTCTTGTCGTGGAAATTCTTCCACATCCATGACCCAATTCCTGTAATTTCCTCTTTGAGAAACTATGATGGCAACAGACCCCAACCTTTCCTTCCCACCGAACCTTTCCTTCCCACCACTTGATTTTCCCTTATTAATTTATCAGCTAGTTTTTAAAATATATATATATATCTTTAGTTGTAGATGGACACAATGCCTTTATTTTATTTATTTTTATGTGGTGCTGCGGATCGAACCCTGGGCCTTTCATGTGCTAGGCAAGTGCTCTACCCCAGCCCTATCAGCTAGTTTGAGTTTTACTTTGCACTGTCTTTCTATTTTATTTTATTTATTTTTTTAAATATTTTTTTAGTTGTAGATGGACACAATGTCTTTATTTTACTGCTTTGTATGTGGTGCTGAGGATCGAACCTAGGGCCTCACACATGCAAGGCAAGCGCTCTACCACTGAGCCACAATCCCAGCCCTGTCTTTCTATTTTAAAAGTATTGTTTCTCTCTTGTTATAAAATTAAAATGACTAAGTGATTTCAAAAATACAGACATTCCTAGTGAAGATAACCTAAATTCCCTATTAAGACCAATGCTAATTTTTGACATTTCTTCCCCAGTATATTTTATATGCATGTATAAATTATAATTTTTTAATATTTTTCTTTTTTGGTGCATGATATGAAGCCCATATCTTCACTCATGCTTGGCAAGTGCTCTACCGCTAAGCTGTACCACCAGCCCTAATATATAATTAAAAAAAATTTTTTTTTAGTTGTAGATGGACACAAATATCTTTATTTATTTTTATGTGGTGCTGAGGATCGAACCCAGGCAAACACACTACCGCTGAGCTACAGTCCCAGCCCCCCTAATATATAATTTTTAAGACTTGAATTTACATGGTATTTTCCATGCAGCACATTCTACCTTTTCATGTAGCATTATATTCAATTATTTTTCCACTTAGCTTAATTTCGGAAATCTTTTAGAGATGCATAATATTTATTTGAATGCTTATGGTTTATTTTCTTCCAAATTAGATACAGAAATGGCTTAAAATACCCATTGGTGTTTTAACAATTATAAAACACACATGTAAGGACTATAGAGTTCAAGAAATGGACCTGAAAATGCCCCTAATTCACTCCCCTACAGAACCACAAACAATATTGGTACATTAATGATAAGCACTGTGACCATTTTTTTGCTTTGCTTTTTTTTTTTTTTGGTACCAGGGATTGAACCCAGGGGCACTTAACCACTGAGCCATATCTGTAGTTCTTTTTACTTATTTTTAAATTTGTTAGGAGGTGGGTACCAGGGATTGAACTCAGGGGCACTCAACCACTGAGCCACATCCCCAGCCCTATTTTGTATTTTATGTAGAGACAGGGTCTCACTGGGTTGCTTAGTACCTTGCTGTTGCTGAGGCTGGCTTTGAACTTGCAATCCTCCTGTCTCAGCCGCCCTAGCCGCTAGAATTACAGGCCACCACACCTGGCTATTTTTAAATTTTGAGACAGGGTCTCACCAAGTTGCTTAGGACTTTGCTAAGTTGTTGAGGCTGGCCCAGAACTTGTGATCTTCCTGCCATAGCCCTCCGAGTCTCTGGGATTACAGGCCTGAACCACATCTAGCTTCTTAGCCTTTTATTAGAGCTTTGGTACCTATATATATATGATGCCCCAAACCATATAGATTTATTTTTTGTCTATTCTATCTTTGTACAGTAGACATTGTTTTTTTAATAACACATTAAAAATTATACTTCATTTTTCCATTGCTTTATATGTGCTATCCTATTTACTTAAAATAAACTTATAGTATCATTTACTTTTCTGTTCTACTTTTGCTGAATATGTGACTTCTCGTTTTTGGCTATTACAAGCAATGTGAGTGTGAACCTTTTGGCCCATATTTGGATGCACCAGTGCTTACATTTCTTCATTGTATATACCTAGGATATAACTAGGATTAAATTGCTGATTGACAGTGTTTGTGGGCCTTTGATTTTACTAGGCAATGCTAAACAGTTCTCTTATACTATTGTGTAAGTTCCTACTTGTACCCACAGTTTACAGGGATTCATTTTGTTCCATATATATGCTGGTTCTTGGCCTTGTTATACTTTCCTATTTTTGCCAATTTCTTATATTATTAGTGCAGTTGAGTACCAGTTCTTGGACATCAGAAAGTCCTCTTTTCTAAAATGCTTGCTGAAATATCCTACTAGATTTTAAGTGGGTTGTTTTTCTCTAATATGTAGTAGTTGATATACATATATGTACATATATACATATATGTGTTTAACTTCTGTATATTAGTTGTTTGACAGTTATATATATGACAGATATTTTCTCCTGCTCTGGCTTGGTTTTTCACTCTTTGTTTCCTTTCCTTCTCTCTTTTTTTTTTTTTTTGGAATAGTCATTGAACCCAAGGCCTACTGCATGCTTACCACTACCACTGAGCTATATGTCCAGCCCTATTTTTGTTATTTTATATTGAGTCAGGGTCTTCTTTAGTTGTCCAGGCAGTCCTTGAACTTGGGATCTTCCTGCTCCAGCCTTTCAGGTAGCTGGGATTACAAACATGTGCCACTGTCTCAGCCATGTTTTACTCTTTATATAATCTTTTGTTGCAATTTTGGATTTGGATGTAATGAAGTCTTTTCCTATGATTAAAACATAAGAAATATCCTTCTTCCTGAGATGCTGAGATTTTCTTCTTCTTCTCTTTTAAAAGTTTTCTAGTTCTTAACATTTAAGTAATTATACTTCCTGAACCAATTTCTGTAGGGGAGGATTCGGTTTTATTCTTTCCCCCATGTGGCAATTCAGTTGTTTCAGTATCATTTATCAGAAAGTATATCTCTTCTGCACTTGTATACATTACTACTTTAGTAAAGAATCAAGTGACCATGTGTTTCAATGTCTGTTTTCAATTCTATATTCTGTGCCATTTATCATTTATGTCTCCGTGCAGTAATACCATACTATTTTATTCATTGTCAATTTGTATTTGGAGAAAGTTAATTTATTTTTTTGGCACTGGGCATTGAACTGAGGGGCACTCAACCACTGAATCACATCTCCAGCCCTTTTTTGTATTTTATTTAGAGACAGGGTCTCACTGAGTTGCTTAGGGCCTCGCTGAATTGCTAAGGCTGGCTTTGAACTTGCAATCCTCCTTTCTCAGCTTCCTGAGCTGCTGGGATTACAGGCATGTGCCACTGAGCTCACCTCTTTTTACCTTCTTGTTCCTTAATAATGTCTTAGCTATTTTGTTTAATCTGAGTTTTTGATAATAAATAACTATGCTATAACTTTCCTTTCTTTTGCTCCTTCTCTTCCACTTCCTCTTTCTCCTCCTTCAGGAAAAGCAGATTTAATAAACTAAAATGGCTATGCTAACTTGAACAGCAAGGTTATAAGAAAAAAGTCTTGAAAATTCACCTGCCAATGTCCCACAAAGCATGAATTTCATTTTCATGCACCAGAACACTTAACTTCAGTTTGGAATTGAGCAAAAACGTGGCAGTTTTTCTCAGTTCATTCCTAAGTGTTGGACTTTTTTTTTTTTTTTTTGGTACTGGAGATTGAACTCAGGGGCACTCAACCACTGAGCCTCATCCCCAGCCCTGTTTTCTGTTTTATGTAGAGACAGGGTCTCACTGAGTTGCTTAGTGCCTCGCTGTTGCTGAGGCTGGCTTTGAACTCGCGATTCTCCTGTCTCAGCCTCCCTAAGTGCTGGAATTACAGACTTGTGCCACCAAGTCTGGCTCTAAGTGTTGCACTTTTAAGGCAACAGGTTGCTGGTAACAATACCTGGGGGAAAACAAAACTGTGGGTGAATGGTTCTTTCAACACGGCCTCCTTCCACTCCTGTCTTTTCCACATCTTTGTGTGATTTTGAAAATTTTCTTATGTTCTTAGCCTCCTCAAATACATTTTGGAAAGTGGAAGATATGAACATTAGTTATAGAGTTAGATACAGATGTAGATATTCATTGTCTGATATTTGTATTTTAATAACATTTGGTCTAAGTCCATTCTGTATGGTATCTTTTTCCATTCTTCCTTATTACATTTTTTCTGTATTCTTTCCTCTCCTTCCACCTCTCACCCCCACCATGTTCTATTAGTTTCTGCCTATACAGATTTTCTATCTGTTCTTATCAACATTTTAATTCAAATTTTGAATTCATTGGAAAAATAAGTAAATCCTATATCAGATTATTTAACCCTAGTATTCCGTTTGAAATATGGTATAAACAGCATGGGTTCTATTATCAGAAAAAAAATTTCTTTGAATCTCACCTATACACCTGTGAACTTTTTAACCTGTGAATGAGAGAGAATACTTTTTTCTCCATGTTGTTGACATTGAAATTACGTGTGTAGAATACTTGATACATACCAGGTATTTGATAACCATTAGCTCTCTTTCTTTATTACTTACTGCCTCTTCTTCAGTGCTAAGCATTTAACTAGATGTCTTTTGTTTTCCCCAAAGTATCTTAAATACAATGCTGCCTAGCTACATTGTAAATCCTATAAAACCAGGATTATGTATTTCAGTTTTATTATACATAACTTTACAATCCATTTAAAAGGTTTTCCTATTTATTAGGAATCTAAATTGTTTTTCCTCATTTACCTAATATGATTCTAATATAATATACTCAATAATGACTTATTTTCTTTTCCCTTTTTGGCGCTGCCTTCTACATGATATATTATGAAAATAGTTTGCATTATACATTTGAATTTTTTTCAGTTCTTTGATTTATGTCTTTTTGCTTCTACTTATACTATGTTTAGTTTTTTTTATTAACTCTTTCAATACAGGATCAAATGTCACTTCTTTTCTGAAGATTGCTGTAGTCTTTGTTTCTTTCATTATACAAAATATCCTTCGAATGTCACTTCTTTTCTGAAGATTGCTGTAGTCTTTGTTTCTTTCATTATACAAAATATCCTATTACAAATATTTTGGAAAATATAGAGAAGTATAAAGAAAATCCAAAGTCCTCTCTAATCCTGTATATTAGAGATGGGTCACCATATGATTCTAATATGCTATCACATGTGAGAACTAATGACTTGAGCTCATGTGAGGTGATAAGAGAAACATTAAGATTTAATTGGTCTTAAATGGTTTCCACCCTTAGAATTTTGAAAAGACTATTGATTCTAATGTGCAATCCGGAATGAAAACCACTGGCTTAGACAAATCATGATTGGTTTTCTCAAGCTGAACATAGTAGCTGTGAAAGAAAATCAGTTATTTTTGTAACAAGGAAGTAACAAAAGATATGGTTTGGGAGAGGTAATCAACAATACCTGCCATACTTGTGTTCTTGCCAGCAATTAACATTATGAAAATATCATTGGTGGAGGCCTGTAATCCCAGCACTTTGGAAGGCCGAGACAGGAGAATCGCAGGTTCAAAGCCAGCCTTGGCAACGGCGAGGTGCTAAGCAACTCAGTGAGACCCTGTCTCTAAATAAAAACACAAAATAGGGCCGGGGATGTTGCTCAGTGGTCGAGTACCCCTGAGTTCAATCCTCAGTACCAAAAACATAAAAATAGCAATGGTCATTTTTGTGATGCTTTGGAAGAAAGAAAATTAGAGGATGTGGTACATACACACCATATTTAATCAGTCTTTATTTTTCTTTGCAAAAGCTATTTTTGGGCTTTTGTGAACCTTACATTTTTAAAATCTGATTTCTTATTTGGTATTCTTTTGTTGAGGTATTGAGTTTAAATGGGTTTTCTTTTTCTTGTATTTATTTATTTATTCATCTATTTATGGCATTTAATTCTGTTAATGATTTTCTTATTTGGCAGTTTCCCTAGGTCTGGTCTTTGATATGTTGATTTCCTTTTAATCCATGTCTGGGCTGTTTGTATTCCTTTTATATTTAACATGAGAATCATTTAGAAATATGTTTTGTTTTGGTTGCTTACATTTTGACTTCAAACTTGCATGAGTTTTAAGTACAATGTTAAGTACTCCTGTGTACCACTGACTCATATCCACCCATTGTTGTAGTTTTGCCAGTTGGCATTATCACTGCTGTGTGCACTCTCTCATTCTCTATGTACACATTCAGAACATGTTTTTTATCTGAACCATTTGAAATAAAATACAGATATTTTATCCCTTTTACCCTTTACCACTTCAGTGTGTTATTTTCTAAGAATAAGTGTACACATGACCATGGTAAGTTATTAATATAAGAAACTTTAACATTTCTGTGATAATGTTATCTAATCTGTGATTTATATTTAAATGTTTTCACTCAAATAATGAGCTTTATAGTAGTCTACCCTACCCACCCCCTTACGCATTGTCAAGGATCCAGTCTAGGAGGCTTACAAATTCACTTAACCTGTCTCTCTAATCTTCAATCTGAAAGAGTTGCTCTCTTATCTTCGATTACTTTGGCATTTTGGAAGAGAATAAACTGATAATTTTGTAAAATGTCCCTTCATTTGGGTTTGTTCGATGATTCCTCTGCTTACATTCAGGTCATGAATTTTGTGGCAGGACTACTATAAAAGTGATAGTGTGTCCTCAGTGCATTCCATCAGAAGATACATGATATTTACTTGTCCCATTTTTGGAGATGTTAACTTTGATAATTGATTAAGGTGATGTCTGTCATGTTTCATCACTATAAAATTAGTCATTGTCTATTTGCAATTGATATTTATGGGAGATGGTTTGAAAATATAAAAATGATTTGTCACTAAACTTTCACCTACTTGTTTTGACATCCATTTATAATTATCAAAAGATCTATATTACTGGGCTGCAGTTGTAGTTCAGTGGTAGAGCACCTGCCTCGCACGTGTGAGGCACTGGGTTCGATCCTCAGCACCACATAAAAAAATAAAGATATTTGTGTCCTTCTACAACTAAAAAAATTTTTTTCAAAAAAGATACATATTACTATGATGCTTTCAAATAGAAATTTCTTTATTTTTTTAAAATCTCCATTATTTTGTCCATATTAATTAGTTGGCATTATACTATAAAGAGCTTTCCCTTCTCCCCCACTTATTTGTTCATTTGTTAATGCCAGTATGACTTCATAGATTTTTATTCACTGAGTCATAATGTATTATTATTTATTTTCATTCTTCTATTTCCCTAGATTTGGCCAGGCAGAGAGCCCACTGAGGCTGCTGTATCCTTTAACTTCTTCTATTCTTTAAACATTTCCTTAGCCCCTGGCATGCCAAAATGTTCCAAGGTCATTTCTAAGTACTATTCTTTTTGCTCTGGCTTGGAATAAACTGTTTCCCTAAAAATCAATTTCCTTTTAATAAAGAATATTTAGAAACCAAGATATGGCTAATAGGACTATAGCTTTCATTTTAGTCTTTACCTGTTCCATCTCCCTTTACCAGTAGATGAAAACCTGGCTCCAATTATCTTCACTATCTTTACCAATTTGTTCAATTCTATAATATAGAAAAATGTATTTTTAGAGTGCTAACCTATATTATAGTAAAAACCAAAAACCGAGTAGAGCTCACTATTTGTTTATACTTCTTGGTCTTCATACAAGGTACACAGCTAAGATACATGTTTGAATTTACTTGGATCATTTTTTCCCCAGGGAAGTTATGATATTAGTTTAAAAAACATATGTAGCTTCCTTTGTATTATTTGACTATTTTTCATTCCTTCACTATTATTGGTTTGCTTGCATAAGTTTGCAAATCATTAACATGGTTCTCAAAGTTGAAACCACACAAAAAGCAATATTACTGTGCTCTCCAAACCCTTATTTTGGTGAGTGTTATGTGAAGACTTCATATGTTGAAAGATTAAACCCCAGTACTTCAGAATGTGACAGTATTTGGAAAACAGCATTTTAAAAGAGACGGTTATGTTAAAATGAGGCCATTGGTGTGAACCTTCATCCAATCTGACTGGTACCCATATAAGAGGAAATTTGGACGCACAGAAATACACCAGGGATTCTCACTTACAGAGGAAGGACTGTATGGGCATGCAGCAACAAAGTGCTTCTCTACAAGCCAAGGAGAGAAGTCTCAGTGACTTAGGGTTTTCAATAGTGTCAGTTTCATCTGACACTAAATGTCCAAACCAAATGTCCCAGTTTCACATTAGGAAATTTATATTTGAGGTAGGCAACAGATATTCTTTCTTCAAATATATTTTCAACTTTTTTTCTCAGAATTTCTGGGATTTTGATATGAATGTTAGATCTTATAATTGTCTCTAAAGTGCAAAGGCTTCCCTGGAATGTTTTTCCAATTTATTTTTCACTATCATCTACAGTGGGTAATTTGTGTTGATGTCTTACCATTTCTATTCTTTTGAACCCATCTAATGATTTTATTTATTTAGTTGTAGATAGACACAGTATCTTTATTTATTTATTTTTTATGTGGTGCTGAGGATCGAACCCAGTGCCTTACACATGCAAGGCAAGCGCTCTACCACTGAGCCACAATCCCAGCCCCCCATCTAATGATTTTTAAATATATTTTCACTTGTTGTATTTTTCAGTTTTTTTAAAAAAATATTTTTTAGTTGTCAATGGACCTTTATTTTATTCTTTTATTTATATGTGGTGCTGAGAATCGAACCCAGTGCCTCACGCATGCTAGGCAAGCGCTCTACCACTGAGCCACATCCCAGCCCCTATTTTTCAGTTCTAATATTTCTTTTTTTAATATATTTTTTAGTTGTAGATGGACATAATATCTTTATTTTTATTTATTTTATGTGGTGCTGAGGATCAAACCCAGTGCCTCACGCATGCTAGGCAAGCGCTCTACCACTGAGCCACATCCCAGCCCCTAGTTTTCAGTTCTAATATTTCTTTTTTTAATATATTTTTTAGTTGTAGATGGACATAATATCTTTATTTTTATTTATTTTATGTGGTGCTGAGGATCAAACCCAGTGCCTCACGCATGCGAGGTGAGCCCTCTACCACTGAGCCACAATCCCAGCCCCCAGTTCTAATATTTCTATTTCATTCATTCTAGTATTTTTTCTTTACTGAGCCCACCTCTGTTTAATTTGATTTTGGAGTGTTTGCAGTTGATTGGCACATTTTTATGATAGCTGCCATAAACTCATTGTCATATACACTTATCATCTTGGTATTGAGGTTTCTTGTCTTTTTTTGTTCAGGTTTAGATTTTCGTTGTTCTTGGTAACAGTATTTTTTAATTGTATCCTTGACATTTAAAATAATAGACTGTGAGACTCAGATTCAACCTGTAATATGAGTTTTTCTTCTTTTTTAACCTCATCAAGGCTTAATGTAGCCAACTTTATAAAAGCTAGGTATTATAGTAGATATACAGTAATAACATGTTTTTAAAATTTGCATTTCCTTAGTGAATATCTTTCCATGTTTTTACTTGATACCTGCACACATTCTTTGGTGATGTGTCTGTTTAAAAGTTTCCTGTGTGTGTGTGTGTATGTGTAAATGTGTATATGTTTGTTTACTTATTTGTAGTGCTGGGATTCTTACCTAGGGCCTTGCACATGCTAAGTAAACACTCTACCACTGAACTACATTCAGTTCTGCCATTTTTAAATGGGATATTGTATTTTGAATTTCTTTAAGTCCTTTATCAGAGGTATGATTAGCTCTATAGACAATTTTTTTCATCCTTTAATGCCTGTTGAACACAAATGCTTTCAGTTTTGATTAGTTATCAATTTTTAAAAAAAATTTTTTTTAGTTGTAGATGGACACAATATCTTTATTTTTATGTGGTGCTGAGGATCAAACCCAGTGCCTCATGCATGCAAGGCAAGTGCTCTACCACTGAGCTACAATCCCAGCCCCTAGTTATCAATTTTTAAGAGGAGTACTTCATATCTAAAAAATCATATATAAGGAATTTTTACCCACTCCAAGTTACTGGAAGTTTTATAGTTTTAGATTAACATGGGTGATAAATTTTTAGTTAAAATTATTTTGCATTTGTTTGAAGTATAATTCAAAAAGCATATGCATATCCAATTCCTCTATCACAATTTGTTGAAAAGATTGTTCTTTCTTTCTGGGCTGGAGTTGTAGCTCAGTGCTCGTAGAGTGCTTGCCTAGCATGTGTGAGGCACTGGGTTTGTTTCTCAGCATGGCATATAAATAAACAAAGATCCATCAATGACTAAAAAATATTTTTTTAAAAAAAGGATTATTCTTTCTTCACTAAATTTGCCTCTGCCTCGTTGTTAGGAATTACTTCTCCATATGTCCACATTTCTGGGCTCTCTTCTATTGTTCTGATCTATCTTGAAGCTAACACCACAGACTTAATGACTATATCTTTATACAAATCCCCAAATCAGGTTTATACTCCCCAACATTGTTATTCTTCAAAGTTGTTTTGGTTAATCTAGGTCCTTAATATGTTCACATGTATTTTAGAATTACATCACCAGTATCCACCTCCCCAAAAAGGCCCCTATATTTACTGTGACTAACTCTACATAATAGCATGAGTCAGTCTCAACAAAGTATCTCTCTCTGAATTTATTTAAGTCTTTTCTTAGTTTTCTAAATGTTTTTAGTTTTCATAGCATATATCTTGCACTTTTGCTAGATTCATCACTATATTGTACATTGTATGGTTTCACAAATGGCATTTCAAAAATTTAGGTTTAGACTGTTCATTACTAGTACACAAAAATCTTTTTTGTTTTTCTTGTACCAGGGATTTAACCCAGGGGTGCTTTACCACTGAGCCACATCCCCAGTACTTTTTATTTTTTTTATTTTTGAGAAAAGGTCTCAGTAAATTGCTCAGGGCCTCACTAAAATGCTGAGGCTGACCTTGAACTTGTGTTCCTCCCGTCTCAGCCACCCAAGTCTCTGGGATTACAGAGGTGCATCACCACACCCAGCTAAAATATCCTTTGATTTATATATTTTGGTCTTTATCTTGCAACCTCACTAAACTTACTTAGTTGTGGCAGTTTTCCTGTTACCAGATATATTGTTTTCTTTTGCTGTACTTGGGATCTGACCCAAAGTCTAGTGTGTGCAAGTACTTGAATATTGAGCTACAGAGCCAGCCCCTGTTGAATATTGAGCTACAGAGCCAACCCTTATTTATTTATTTTTTAAAATATCTTTATTTTATTTATTTTTTTATGTGGTGCTGAGGATCAAACCCAGTGCCTCATGCATGCGAAGCAAGCACGCTACCACTGAGCTACAGCCCCAGCCCTGGATGTTTTATTTAAACATTTTTTTTCCTGCGGGGCTGGGGATCTAATCCAGGACCTCATATCAACTAGGCAAGCACTCTGCCACTGACCTACACCTCTACCACTGAACTACAGCCCCATATAATTTTTTTTTTCTTTTGCGTACTGGGGATTGAACTCAGGGACACTTGACCACTGAGCCACATCCCCAGCCCTATTTTGTGTTTTTTTAGAGACAGGGTCTCACTGAGTTGCTTAGTGCCTCGCTTGCTGAGGC
>PVHX01016585.1:0-42794 GCA_004024805.1 Geosciurus inauris | reverse complement strand
GGGTGGCAGGCTGCTGAGTGTGTTCGGCTGTAGTACTAACATGCACACAGAATGCCAGGGCCATTTTCTGATTTGCAGGATATGACAGTGAGGCCTTCATCTCTTATAGTTTTGGGACACACAAGGAGTCCTGTAAATGGGTGACAGGATCCAAAGCAGAAGGGCCCAGAGGTGCTTTTCATGCCTTTGTTAGCTTCCTATGGGTCAGGCTGGGAGGCTGGGGGAGAGGGTTGGGCCCAGCCCCCATTTTCCTGCCCTCTGTATCTTGGTCATTCAGGGAGTTTGGCTGAGGAAGAAATTAGCTCAGAGGAGACAGTTCTGGGAACCCAGGTTTGGAAGTTCCAAGAACTCAGGCTAAGCTGTGTGGCTTACTGTTTTCAGGAATGTTTGGTTGGGTAGAAGTCAGGCAGTCTCCGCCCTCCGAAGAAGGCCATCAGCACAGTGACTTCAGCACCTTGGACAGGGGCAACAGTGGCCAGGCCTAGGAGGGCAGGGAGGCCTTTGGTACACTTTGGTGTCTTCGCCAGGCCCACATGAGTGCTAAGACTCAGAGCTCCCAGGAAATCCAGGTGTGGGCCCCCAGCCTCCTGGGTGGACTGGACTTTCACGACAGGACTCTCAGACTTGACTGCCTAGAATTGGGCAGCCTAAAGGAAGGGGTCTGGGGTTGACCTCCTTTGAGGAGGACCCATGGGTGTCCTGGCAGGACTGCTGTGCTGGGACAAGTGTGGGAGGCCAGAGAACCTGCCCAGTCATCTTCTGCCCCTTTGCCTGCCTGCTGTTAGCTCCTTGGGAACAGGAACTAAGTAGGTCTCATTCACTGCTGTGCCCCCAGCATCTAAGAGAGTCCCTGTTGGGTAGGTGCTCTTCAATCATGAATTATTGACTGAAAGCTGAGGAGACAGGCTTTGGAGAATGAAGCCTGGCTTGGAGCTGGATGGGAGCAAAGACAGGACATTGGAGGGGCCTCTACTGGGAGATGTCCCTGTACACTTTGGCTTATTTTCTACTGTTCTCACTAGGAACCTCCTTTCCCAACCAGACTAGTCTCCTCACTGTACCCCCTTCTGCCACACCATGTGTGCCTACTTCTTGATCTCTTCCTACCCATGACCATCCTTTCCAGGCTTTTCCAAGTTTAGCTCCCACCCTACCTTCTCCTCAACTCCTGGGGTGCTGAATTTCTGGACCCTTGGCACTAACAGAGACTTTGTGTTTTACATATGTGTGTTTCAATTTCATGTTGAGGAGGTCATAGTTTAAAGTTTTGTAAAGAAATTAATAATGTATTGTACTTAACCCATGTATTCAAAGTGGTATCATTTCAACATGTATTCAATATTAAAAACTTTTTTTAAAAAAAATATTTATTTTTTAGTTGTAGGCAGACAGAATATCTTTATTTTATTTGTATGTGGTGCTGAGGATCGAACCCAGTGCCTCACGCATGCTAGGCGAGCACGCTACCACTGCGCCACAACCCCAGCCCCTCAATATTAAAAACTTATTAATGAGCTATTTACATGCTTCTTTTCAAATTCATGGTGTATTTCATGTTTGCATCGTATCTCTTTTGGCAGTGCTCCTGGAGTCCCAGGAAGGGTGGAGAGTGCATTTAAACAGCTTTTAGTGCAGGAATATGCCATCTGAGGGCATGGGGCATGAAATGCCACCCTAGGCCTCTCTGCTTGCTGTCAACAGATTAGAGAACCCCCAAAAGCTTCATCCTGGATCTATGCTCCATCTCTGTTGCTCTCCTTCTGTAACCATCAACTGGGACATCATTCTTTCTGTCACCTATTCCTGTAAGGGGGAGCGAGATCATTTCTGCTTCCTCTCTATAGCACCAGAAGGCTCTAACCTGCTATCTCAGGTTTCCCACAAATAGAAGGTGCTATATTTCCTTTTGCATGAGAGATCTCAGCCTATATGGCCCTGCATTCGACTTTACACCATCCTGCCCTCCTCTCACACCTCTCCAAGCTGGCCTAGAATATCAAGAGG
Source organism: Geosciurus inauris (assembly GCA_004024805.1). Taxonomy (NCBI): domain Eukaryota; kingdom Metazoa; phylum Chordata; class Mammalia; order Rodentia; family Sciuridae; genus Geosciurus; species Geosciurus inauris. Next base: position 40,790 of record PVHX01016585.1, on the reverse strand, counting down.
CTCTCATTCTAATAGAACTGCCCATCCACTGAGGCCATTGGTGCCTTGAGTGCTACTGAGCTCTCCATTCCTGGAGGTGACCAAGGCTAATATACTGTTGAAGCTGGACTGATGCAAAGGACTATTCTGCATGGGGGAGAAGTTGAACAGAAGTTTAGGAAGTTCTTCTCCCCTCCCCTTGCCTTTCAATTCCTCAGTTCCATCAAGTACCTAGAGCAAAGGTAGACAATGGGAGGGTCTGAAGAGACATAAGGTACAGTTTTTGGCCTCAGTATATATTCAGTGGAGGGAACAAAACCTTTTTTTTTTAAAGTATGGATGGGGATCAAACCTAGGGCTCTGAGCATGCTAGACAAGTTCTCTATCACAGACTTATAGCTTAGCCCTGAAAAAACAGATATAGAAGAAATTTCTAGAAAAACCAAGTGTTAGCACAGGTACCCTAGGACACAGGGAGAGATCTGTGCAGCAGGAGAGCAGGGGAGCTCTGGAAACAGTAGGACCCATCCTCCCTCATACAGAGTTACCTTCAGCCTCCTTGGACAATTCCTGGTGCCCCAGGCTGCTGTCCTAGGTCCTCTGGTTACATGCACAACACTGAGCCTGCCACTCTGCAGTTTTCCTCTGCAAACTCAGGGCTCCTTGCCTTACCTGGCTCTAAGTAGTAAAGAGGCAGCCCAGCAGAGGAGTTAGACATGTGTGTTCTGGAGCCAGGTTTCCTGCAGTCATTCCTATGGCATGACTCATGAGTGACACGACCTTGAGCCAATGATTCAGACTCTCTACACTCCAGTTTTCTCATCCTTCCACCCAAAGGGAGTGATGACAGTGTCTGCCTAAGAGTCATCATGATGATGGAGCAAGTTAGTAGTTGTGCTGGGGACTTGAAAGAAGGCCGGGGATATAGCATCAGTGTGTTTGCAAAATTCAATATGTGACATGGCTTCAGCCTTCCCTGGGGGCTCCAGTCCTTTTCCTGTGCAGCTGCCTTAGTTGTCAACTGTCCCTTTTATGGTGGGAGACCCAGCACTGAGCACAGGACTTCAGGAGTATGAGACCTTGGCCTCCCTCCGTCAGCCACTGTTCTAGTAGCACAACCAACTCCAGATGCTTAGTGTAGACATGAGTGGCCTCATTATGTTCTTAACATGAGTTGATTTTCCACTGAATCTTGGGTCTATTTTCTATGTGCTGCTGAGAAATGGTTACCTCATCCTATACTTGTGCAACCAGACTTTGGCTCTTGGAGTAGAATTATCCCTTTCCCCTTCTTTCTGCTATCTGTGACTCCACTGCCCCAACCTATGCAGATCTTTTTGAGGTCTGAGTCCTCTCATCGGCAACAGATGGTGTCTCTCTACTCAGGACCATTTGAGGGTTGGGCCAGTGGACCACAGTGTTGATCCCACCATGACTCTGGCACAGAGGTCTCTGGGATGGCATGATGCCAAGGAGATGGACCTGGCTTTACACCTTGCCTTTGGCTTTGGTGGCCTGAATATTTTCTTTGCCTTTTCCAGAAGCATTTGCCAGGAAGTTTTATGTCACTCATGGAGCTCAAGTTCATGACTTGTCCCCTCTAGTCTTCATGGCAGGTGCCCGTATGGCCTGTCTTACTGCTCCACCTTCCTCCACTCCAGCTGCTGGGGCTCTTCTCTGGGTTTGCTCCAAGTCTGAGCTTCCTCCAAGTTTCTGGGTGGCTCTTGTGTTCACCATTGAGCAGGGAGCTCGTGAGGGCAATGGACAGTCCCCTCCTCTCTACCCATGTTTCCACATAGTGCTGGGGCACCTCTGTCCCCTCTGCTAGCCTTATGACTAGTTATTGCTCTGAGTTCCAGAGCCCTGTGTGCCCTGCCTACCTCTCTCCCTTGAGTCCACTGGACACTTCCCAACACAGGCTGTTCAGCTACAGGGATGCCACAGAGAGGAGCAGAGATACTGGGGACAGGGAGGGAGGCTGAAAAAATCTGAGTGAGCAGCCAGAACTAAGTTGGGAGATGGAGGAGCTGACCATTGTCTCTGACTTTCTAGAATCATAGAACCAGAGCTGGGAAGGATCTCAGGGGTCTCCTAGTCCAAGTCTCTCACTTCGCAGGTGAAGAAACCCAGGCTGGGGGAGGGGAGGTAGCTCAGCTCACACAGCTGGATCTCCCACCCTTAGCTCTGCCATGAACAAGATTAACACTGAATGGAGTTAGGGATAGAGACCCTTCCTGGAGACAGCCCTCTTGCGGGCAGTTTGGAAAGGTGCCTTAAAACTGAGGGCTGGTGGCTGAAGCGGGACGTCTACCTGAGTCTGAGAACTAGCTGTGTGAAGATAGGTAGGTCACTCAACTTCTAAGCCTCAGTTTTCTCATCTGTGGAGATGCTAGTTCTTTCCTACTTAGGTGGGGAAATGTCTTAATCTGTTTCTGAATAGATTAGAAATAGATTGGGGAGCTTATCAACAACAGGAATTTATTTCTTATACTTCTGGAGGTTGAGAGGTCCGAGTTCAAGGTGCCAGGAAACTAAGTGTCTGATGAAGGCCAGTTTTAGGGTTCACAGATGGCTTTATTCTTTTTTTCATTTGTTCTTTTTAGATATACATGACAGTAGAGTGTATTTTGACATATTATACATCCATGGAGTTAAACTTATTCTAATTAGGATCCCATTCTTGTGGTTGTCCATGATGTGGAGTGACACTGGTCGTGTATTCACATATGAACATAAGAAAGTTATGTCTAGTTCATTCTATTGTCTTTCTTGTTCCCATCTCCCCTCCATGCCCTTCATCCCCCTTTGTCTAATCCACTGAACTTCTATCCCCCCTTTATTGTGAGTCAGTATCTGCGAGTCAGAGAGAATATTGGGCCTTTGGTTTTGGGGGATTGGCTTGTTCAGATGGCTTTATTCTTGTTATGTGCTCATATGGTGGAAGGGATGAGGGAGCTCTGTTTTTTTTTTTTTTTTTGATAAGGGCACTGATGGCACTCATAAGGGCTCCACCCTCACGACTGAGTCACCTCCTAAAGTCTCCACCTCCTAATACCATCACATTGACAGTTAGGTTTCAACATATGAATTTGGGGAGATGGACCCAAACATTCAGTTCCCAACAGACAATAGTGAGTGTTTAGTGGTTTAAACATTGTTGTAAAGAAGAGGGGTCCAGTAGCATCACCAGCCCCCTCCTTCCTACTCTCCACTTCCCATTTCTTGTCACCCTGACCCCCAGGGCCCTCCTGTGCCCTCCTGGGACTTCCCTTTCTGAATGTTTCCCTGGCTTGGCGTAATGAGGTTCCTCCTGACTCTTGGAGTACATAGTTCCCAGAGAGCCCTCATCCTCTTTCTTGACTTCATGTATTCTCCTTTCCATCCTCCGCAGTCTCAGCCAGCCCCTGTCTTGATCTTCCATAACCAGCAGCTTCTGGGGGGCTTGGAGCCCTCAGCAGAGAGCCTTCCCAAACTCACAAAGAATCAAGCCCACCATCATCTAACAGGCCTGCGCAGGCATTGGGGGGAGTTCAGCTTTTAGGGGTGGGTTTGGATCTCCCAGGCTAAACCACAGTGGCAGCTGTAGCCACAGAGGGCCCAAAGCACACCCCACCTTGGCCAGCCATCTGCAGTGCTAGGTGTGTGACTCAGGCTTTAGTGAGCCATGGAGCCTGTGGCTGTCACACGGCAGATTCCTATCCTGCCTTCTGAGATGTTGAAGAAACACTAGGTGCATTCCCTACCCACCCCATGGTGACATGTGTGCCTCTGCCATATGCCAGCCTTGGGGTGCTCTAGTCTATACATCCTGGGTGTGAGTGCCAACGTGGTGCCTCCCTTGCCTTCCAGGTGGAAGGACATGGTGCCTGTAAGGCAGCCAGACATGTGGTGTGAGCTTAGCATTTCTCTTGCCCTTGGCTCCAGGATCACTGGCTCAGCCTGGCTCTGGTAGGAAAGGAAGCAGGGGGCTTCCCAAGCTTGGCTGGGGGCCCTTCCAGCTGCAAGGCCAGCCAGATGTGGAGCATACTTGTCTGGGGCATGTCCTAAGGAAGACGCTGACTTGACATGGCTGTGGCCAGGGGAGTGAGACAGAGGATGGAAGGATTGACCTATCAAGGTGCATCTTCATTCAAAACATCCAGTTGATCAGGCCAAAATCTGTCCCACTGGGGGCATAAGGAGGTTCTAGGACAGACAGTGAAGCCTGCTTCCTAAGACAGCACGTCTGCTGCTCAATGTGGCTGAGGCAAGTCAACACAGATTTATGCTCAAACACAAATTCAATAAACACCACCAGCTCTCACCCTCCCATAGGCAGCATGGTGGCCAGCTGTAAAGACCCACAGCTTGCTGTGAGGCTGAGGGCTCAGCTGGGGTGAACCAGGTCCCTGGAGGAAAGCCCTGAATAAAGGGACACTTGAAGGACCAAGGAAGCTGACCTGGCTCTTTCTGGTCCTCTCCCTGCCCTAAGGAATGCTTTCAGCTCCTGGTTGGGCAGAATGATGACAGAACCACCCCATATCAGCCTGTCGGACAGCATCCAAGCCTCCTGCTCTGGATGGGGCAGAGGGCTATCTCTGTTGCAGCGCCAAGCTCTGCCCCTGCCAGGAACTCTCTGCTCTGGGATGGAGGCCCCTGAAGCACCCATCACTCCACACTCAACCCGCCATTGGCTTGAAGAATATCACGTCTCTGCTCTGCTCAGGCCTCGTCATTTTATAGACAAAACCATGGAGGCCAGAGAGGGGAAATGACTTGCCTGAGGCTCCAAAGCTGTGACAGAGTGGCAGAAATGGCTCAGACCTAGGCCTCCTGGGTCCCTGCCTGGTAAGCTTGCCACTGTCCTAGGCAGCTTCTGTGCCTTCACACTCCAGAAGGGACAAAGTTCTGGCAGGGAGCTTTCAGTGCCGCTCTGCTTCCCTCCAGAACAGAAAGTGGGGGGCAGAAGAGGTGCCAACAGCTGATTCCCTTTTTGAGCAGGTAGGCTGGGGCCTTCCTTGTCATGCTGTATTCAACCTGCCCCCTTGGTGGTACTCCAACCACCTGGCCTCCACACCCTCTCCTTTCCCCCAAGACCCCCAGAGCTGACCATCACAGAGTGTCCTGCCGGGAAGTGCGAGAGACCAATTCATGGCTGCTTCTGGGCATCGTGGCTCGGGGACAGACACCCTCAGAGCTCAGCATGCTCTGGGGAGCCTGATGCCCCTTTTTCCTGCCAGACTTGAGGGCCAAGAGTTTCTGTAACCACAGCTGCTGCCCTGCTGGGGGCCCCATGCCCGACACCACTGATTGCGGCGTGTGCTGCTCATTCCATTTTTAACAGCTCTGCTCTGCCCAGGCTGCCTGAGCCGATCCAGAGGCGGGCCCTGCTCTTGATTGCTGTGCTAAAAATACCGGCGAGGCTTCTGATGAGAGTAGGGGCCTTGGCCTCCCCTTTGCCCAGCCCCCTGCAGAGTGGCTTGGGGGGGACCCTGGAAGCTGAGGGGCAGGGAAGCCCTATCACTCCAGGGTACTTTGCAAGCATCTAGGTAAAATGCAGAGTAGCTATCCCATAAGTGGGGACCTGCTGGCATGGGGACTTTCTGGATGTTGGGACTCCTGCTCTTAGGTATTTTTGTGTATGTGTGTGTATGTGTGTGTGTACGCGTGTGTGTGTGCGCGCGTGTGTGCTCGCATGTGTGCGCACACGCTATTTGGACATAGTCTCATGACATTAGGGACTCCAGGTACGTGGTTTGCTGCGGAGGGAAAGCTGAAACATTCTCAGTCTTCTATGTGCCTTTCCTTCCTCAATTCCCACTTTCTGTCCCTGGTCAAATCCTGTAGGGTTCACTTCCTGCATGATCTCTCTCACTCACCTGCTCCTTTTTGGTCCCTCTGCCTCTACTCAGGGCTCAGGACCCTGCCTGGGTGTTCCCCTGGCTGCTAGAATCCTCCAACACCTATCCATGTCAGTCATTGCTGTCAGATATTGTTTTCAAAACAACCCCTGCTTGTCACCCCTCCATTCCTAAACCCAACTCCTTGGCTCATCGTGTAAGACCTTCCATTGTCTGACCTCAGCAGGTTGTTCTATTCTAATTTCCCTTCCAGTACCCTCAGTGAGCAGTCACATTAGGCTGTTCTATGTTCCTGGTAGAAGACCCTGGGTCATCTTGCCTGTGTTCCTGAGGTGGTCAATCTACAGGAGGCTGAAGGCAAACCATTTCAGAGAGACTATAGATGAATTTAAGCACCAAGCTTATGGGCCTTTTTGCTGGAGAAGGGGGCTTTGGAATAGGATAATAAAACTTGTCCTGGTAACCTGGTTGCCACGTTGTTGCCTGGTAAAGCAGCCCACTTAAGATCTTTTTTTATTAAAATCAATGTGGGTGACCTCACTGGGCAGGTTAGAGATATGAATGTCCTCAAGGGCACTCAGGATGGCGCCAGGGTATTTCCAGTTCTTTACCACCGTGTATGCTGGGACTTCGCCTGAGCCCTGACTGAGGGGCTGACACCCAGGATCCAGCCTATGTTGGTTTATCAATGAATTCATAGAGAGATGAGATGATGTTTTATCATACTGGCCTCCTCTGACCTGGTCTAGGGGCTCTTGCCCACCTGGTCCTGGAAAGCTGTTTGGTAAAACACTGAGTGACCTAAAACTGTACAAACTTTACTCCCCAACCATTGTCCCTAGCCCCGCACCTGCCATCCTAGACTCCTCAGTGCCAGGACCCCTAGGCCATCCCGAGAGCAGCTAAGCTGGAAACTGAGGCCCAGGGACAAAAAGGGGATTTTGAATCAATGACAGACCTGGAGCATCCAGGCCTCCAGGGTCCTTGGCGGGTGTTTTGTCCCACTGGTCACTCGGGTAGAACGCCCTTCTATCCCACTGGAATCCTGCAGCTTCCTCCAGGCCCGGCTCACCCTTGTGTTACTAAAGCCTCCCTCCTATGTGTCCTTTAGTGGCTGCTCTCCACATCCCGTCATGCTCGCTGGGCTGTGAGCTCCTCAGGACAGGGGCTGAGTGGGTTTCAGGGGTGTGCATAGTGTGTATATGAGAGCTCAAAGGTCTACTGAATGAATCTATGAACACTCCAAAAGTCCACCCTACTGAGCTGGCCTCGGACCACAGATATGGTCACTGTGAAGGAATTCACATGGCTTTAAGGCCCAACGATGCAGTGACATGAGGCAAGCGGGGCTGCTGCTTCCCCTGTCCTCTTGCTGGCTGCTGACATCACCACCTGGGCCACTGCACACACCAGCCTACGGAGGGCTGCCCTTCCTGGAAACCTGTTCTCCTCTGCTCACTTTTGTTAGGAGGGGCTGGAGGATAAGTGTCTGAAGTGTCTGCCTTTATTTTTTTCTCGTTGCTGCTGGGATTCAGCCCCAGGGAGCGTAGGAAGGAACAAAGATGCACAGGAAGACGGCAGTGAAGAGTTAAGTAAGTGCCACATTTTGTTTCTTTGGATTCCCAGGGTGTAAAGAGTGTGGGTAAGGATATGACAGTTTTACTGAAAGGTTCTCCATGGTAGTGCTGCAGAGGCCAGGGACCCCCTTGTGTCTTCCACCTCCTTCAGGTCTTAGGCAGGGAGTGTCTGACTGCCCCGAACAGAACCCTCCGCGAGGCTGCTTAAGGAACAGGGATGCACGGGAAGGATGCTGGAATGCCTTGCGGGACCAAGGAAGAGCCTCCAGGACCCAGGAGAGCTAAGAAGCGCCTAGGGTTCTACCCTGCCTCTTCCCTCTCCACGGCCATTCAGGCCTGTCCCTGCTGCTCTCTCAGCTCCATTTTCCTGCCGGGCTTGGTGGATCAGCTTCCTTTGCTTGCTCATCAACACGTGCTCCTAAAATAGCTTCTCCAGCCTCCCCCCGCCTGCCCTGACTGCCTGACCTCAGCTTCAGGTCCTGCCACAGACTGAGGTCCAGGCTCTGGGCCTCTGAGTTTCAAAATCTTAAGACAAAGTATCTCATTGGCTCTTGGTCAGTCAATGACTTGTCTCCTGCTGGGTCAGGTGTCCACTTTTGATCCACAGTAGGTGGTGTTAGATGCTGCCTCCTTCAGGTAGTGAGCAGACAGCTGTGCTGGAGGGGGAGCCTAGGCAAGGCAGGTCTCATCTCTATGATCTTAGTTTTGCTCCCAGGCCAGTTAAGATCCAGGGAAGGCAGTGCCTAGGTTCTTTTTGCAAGGCTATAACAGAATACCAGAAGCTGGGAAATATGCCATGAACAGATGTTTCTATCTCATGGCTCTGGAGTCTGAGCAGCCCAAGATCATCAGGACAGCATCTGCAGGAAGTGAACCCTACAGGATTTGACCTTCTTGCTACATTATCCCATGGCGGGAGGTGGAAGGGCAAGAGAAGGAGCTCACTCCAAGAGTTCTTTTATTAAGACTTTAAACCCACCCATGAGGGTGCAGCGTTATGACCTAATTACCTCTTACAGGCTCCACCTCTTCATCCTGTTATAAGGACAATTAAAGAAATCTCAGCATGCGTTTAGGGACAAACATTCAAACCATAGTAGGCAGTTTCCTTTCCAGACCTATGAGTACTATCAAAAGTGCACACAAACATGTTCCTGTAACGCGGGCTGGGCAGAAGCCCCCCTCTGTGCAGGTAGAGTAGCTCAGAGCCAGGAGTGCGCAGTACCCCAACCTCTCTTCCCACCATGTATTCAGGCTTGAGTGAAGGTTGCCTCCACCATGGCCTGGTACCTCCCTCATAGTCTCTCCCTCCGTCACCTCACCTCCTACCTGGGGGCATCAGTCTGGTCCCTGACAGAATAGCCTGAGTTGCGTGATGATGTGGGCAGGATTCAGGACTGACTCTGACTGGTGTGTAATGGGGCCTCTGTGGTACTGTTGGGAGGGCCTCTAGCATGCTGTTCCTGATCTGCATGTGATCTCCCGGGTCTGCCCTGAGCACACTCTGCCCATCTGATGGTATTTAATCCTTTTGTGGAGGTTGAATATATGTGTAAAAATTCTTTGAAACTTCCTTTAAAAGGTGGAGGCTAATTTACCTTTTTTGAGTGTGGACTGGACTCCGAGATTTGCTCCTAACAAATAGAACCAAGGCAGAAGTGATGGCCTATGACTTCTGAGACTCAGTCATACAGAGTACGATGGCTTTATTTTGGCTCTAGAGGAAGCAGCTGCCTTGTCATGAAGCCACTCTGGCAACTGTATGGGGACGCCCATGTGCGAGGAACTGAGGCCTCCTGCCCACAGCCATGCGCAAGCAATACCTCGGAGGTGGCTCTTCCTGACCCAGTGGAGCCTTCAGATGACTGCCCCCATGCCAATGTCTTGCCTGTAAGCACAAGAGAGGACCTAAGCCAGAACCAGCCAATGTTTTCTCACAACTTCGTGACCCATGCAAACAGTGAGATAATAAATACTGCCGTGTTTAGGCCAGTAAGTTTGGGGATGATTTCTTATACAACTAGATAGATAAATAATGCACACCTGTGCCTCTTTGTCATCCTCGGGTATTTGACACATTTTGTATGAAGAGTTTTAACTCACTTTCCAATTTGGCTAGGAGAACGATCAATGTCCATGGTCCCTGGAGTCTACTAGCCATTCATGTGCTGTGTGAGGGCCTCCCACCTGGGAATCTGGGAGGAGAGGCAAGTGTTACCACCTTCCCTCTGAAGGGTGTTACCTTCCCTCTGTCTGGACTTCGGAACCCCCATCCTAACCACTTTCATAAAAAACTCTTGTTGTTTTAATTGATTTTTTATTGGGGAATTATAATTACACATAATAGTGGGGTTCATCATGACACTTGCATATATGCACATAACAGTTTGTCCAATTTTGCTCCCCATGACCTCTGCTTTCTCTCCCGTCTTCCCTTCCTCTGGTCCCCTTCTACTGAAGTGGTCTCCTTCTATTTTCACAATGCCTCCTATATGTGCGTGTGTATATATATATATATATATATATATATATTTTTTTTTAAATAAGAAAAGCTCTTTTCCCCAGCGCTAGGGTGGGCTACAGCCTTAGCCCCAACCCCGAGGCACACACATATCTGAAGGCTTCAGTTATGTCAGTTTGTCAGTTGGCAAAAAGGAGCTTCTGCTCTTGAAGCTTCCAAAAAAACCTTTCAAGTTCCTTGAACAGTTGCGCCACATGCTGAACCCAGCCGAGCCCAGTAAGCAGGGATTTGTATATGGCTGCAAGTGTAATGGAGAAAAATCCAGGAGTCAAGTACAGCGGTTTTAATCCTGGTCTTGTTACTCACTAGGTCTTGTGAAAATTGCACAATTTCTTTTACCCTGCTGGGCCTTGGTTATCTCATCCATAAAAGAGGATGAGTAGTATGTGTTCTGTGTTCATACACGACTGCTGTATGGAGCAAAAAAATAAATGAAAAAGTGTTGTATAAACTACAAAACACTTGACAAATGTGAGGGTTGAAATCAGACTGTTCCAGAATTTAAGGTTTATTCATAAAATGAGCTAGCATTTGTGATCGCTAGCTATGCACCAAAGCTTTACATTACTGTATTTAATCCTGACAAGGTATTGCTGCTCTGTAATTATTTCTGTCTCTCACTTTAGGATTTGGAAACCAAGGAGGTGAACTGACACCTGAAGTCCATGCCTGCCCCAGTCCCAGGCATGACCATCTTTCCCGACTCAGGCCATGGCTGTACTGACTCCTCCCTAAAGAAATCAGAGACCCTGGCTCTGGCTCTGAGTTCTTATTGCTGTGCCTTGAAGGCTTGAGCTGCTCAGTAGGTCAAGATCTTGACCAAAATCCTGTAGGCAGAACCCAGCTGAACATGTCCTATCATGGGGACATTCTGAGGTGGAGGTGGGGGTGAGAGTAAGGGGTCTGAGTGGCAATGAACTGAGGCCCTCTCAGGATTAATAAACCATATCCCATGTGAAGGCAGAGCAGTTACATACCTACTGGAGGGGAGCTGGTCAGTGAGACGTTAAAAGCAGATTTGCCCTAGATTAGTGCTGGGTGATGGTCCCGGAGGGAGGTCTGCATCCATTAGTACTGTGGCTTTGCAAGGCTTTTGACTATTTCCTCATTAGGCTGAGCACTGGCTCCTCCCCTCCAGGTTGGCTGTTTAGGCCTGGAGAGCTGCTTCAGGGTCAGGCTGCTGGAGCAGAGCTCCCAGAGCCTGGTGTGCTGGAGGCCAAGGCTGCCTCGGTTGTCCTCTTAGAGATGAGCAAGTCCCACCCCTCTGCGGACCCTCCCCTCCTTACCAGCTGCTTCTGTATGGCCCCTACCTTTGTGGGCTTGACTTCTACAGGTATAAAGAAGGATTTCTGAGACTTTCCCTCAGGCCTCATCCTAGTGCTTTTGGATGAGGTCATGGAGTCCATGTCCCCTGACCTGGGTCACCCTGCCCTTTGCATTTTGAGAAGGAAGTTTCTGCTGCTTTTACATTGTCCTTCTGGGTAAGACACCACCCTCTGTCTGGGCAGTTCTTTCTTAGAGTTGCATATAGCCTCTTGGGTGGGGGTGAGGGGCTGGTAGAAAAATGGGGGTGGGGTGGGGATAGCCACAGGAGGGGATCTTTTTAACAATGATGGTGGCCAAGGCTGGGGGTGGGGAGAGGTGATATATCTTCCCCTTGAGCCTGAGAAATCTCTCTAATTATTTTGCTTGTGGCTTGGCAAGAGTGTTTTCCCTGGCTCTGAGAGTACCTGCTTGCCACCCCTGTTCACTGGGATTAGAACATTTGTTTCCCACACCAGCAAAAGGTCAAGAAGCTGCTGAATTGCATTTTCTTCTTCCCCTGCCATGTGTTCCTGAAGATGACTCATTCTCTTCCCTCTCCTGCCTTCTCAGCCTCCCTCCCTCTCTCTGTCATCCGATCTGGGGTGGAATCACGAATCACGACCTGGGTTTCTGCAAGTTGTGGGCTCCCGGCTCAACCTGGAACTGTGGGCCTCAGGGCTCAGCCACCTTCATTTAGTCTCTGAAAATCCCTCCCAGTGGCTCCTGCGTGTCTGGGACTGTGTTAGGTATTCTGGAGATGTGGGGTGTGACTCCTGCACTCACAGGGCCTGTCACTGAGCTGAGCAGAGGAACATGAAACATGAAACCACACAAGCCACCATGCAATTAACCCTGTGACCTGAATTATAAGAAAGAAAGCACAGGGAGCTTTGAGAAGGGGACAGGGATGATTAGGAAGTCCCTGTCCCCCGCAAGAAATGAACGCTACCATGAGTCCTGAGGAACAGGAGAGTTGGGGTAAACATTCTCAAAAGAGGAACTGGCAAAAGCAAAGTTTCAAAAGAAGCTTGGCACTTGGAAGAAACTACAAGAAAAAAAATGAGAGCAAGGGGGAAAGGGAGGGAAGAGGCCAGCGCATGCAGGGCCTTGAAGGCCAGGCCAAGGGTATTCATCATGCAACCTGAGGGCCAGTTTGGCAGGTTCTTACAATGTTAGGACATCCAGCAATTGTACTCCAAAGGACTTTCTGCAAGGAAATAAAGGTGTATGTAAAAAGACGTGTATGCAAAATGCTCATAACAGCACTATTCATGACAGCCCCCAAACTAGAAGCAACACGGACACCCATTAACTGGTGGATAAACAAACAAACCCGTAAATGCTAGCAGTGGGAAACTCTAGAATGATAAAAAGGAACAGACCACTTACATATATAATCCAGGCAGCCATGTGGATAAAACCTCCAAATGTTATGCTGAGTGCAAGAAGCCAGCCATAAAGAATACTGACTGTATGATCTCATTTATATGAAGTTCTAGAAAAGGCAAAAGTAGTTTATAGTGATAGAAATCAGATCAGCAATGTCCTGGGGTGGGAGCTGGATTGACCAGGTAGAGCTATGAGGGAACTTTCTGAGGGGATGGAAGTATTATGATGGAGCAGTAGCTACACAGGGGCACACATTGTCAAAAGCAATTATCTCTACACTTAAAATGGTTACATTTTGTTTTATTTTGATAAAGTTGATTTTGGGAAAAAAATTCATCTTGAAATGAGTATGGAGACTCGATGTTTGCACAAACAAAACAAGATCAAAATGCATTGTGATTAGATTTGTAAAATAAAAATAAACCCCTCTGCCCTCTGGATGGAGATAGAATGGGAAGGGAGCAGGTGTGAGTGGGAGCGTAAGGTGCGAGTCTGGGCAGGCCAGGAGCCGCTGTGTGCTGTGGTGGGAGGGCCTTTACTCTCAACTGGGCCCTGGATCTTCCTTCTCTCTAGCCAGTGGGCCGTCCTTGGCCTTCAGCTGACCTTGGCCCTAGGGTAGACTGATCCCAGGTGAGAGTCGGGGATACAAAGGGAAAACTAAATCCTCTGAGGGGCACATCTGTGGGCAGACATGCTCCAGTCATTCCTGCCCTTTGCTCACTGTGAGCTGGGCCATCTCAGCAATCAGGTCTCACCCCTCTGTCCCCTGGTCACCGCATTCACGTGAACCCATCTTTAGGTTCACACTCCCTGATGCCAAGCCTGTGCACTCCTTGGGCTGGGTACCACAGAGTTTTGGCAGCCTGGAAAGACTCGGGTTCAAATCCTAATTGCTTCACTTGTCAGCTGTGTGGTTTCAGTGTGGTGGCATCCCTCCCAGTCCCCTTATGTGTAAAATGACAACAATAGCCATGGTATAGGCCTTCCACAGAGGCCGTGAGGCAGGTCAGGGTAGATAAAGGACAGCAGCATTGTGCAAGATTCCCAGGCATCCTAAAAGCATGCCTGGATGATCTGCATTTCACACTCACTCTCACTTTCGTTCACACACCAAAATTAGCAGAACGTATGGCAAGAAAGGGCAATTCATTTATCTGAAGAACCATTCATTCTCTCAGTGCACCCCCTTCCTGCTGTAGCCCTGCCTCCCCTTCTGGCCTGACTCTCCCGGACCTGCCCAGGAGCACATGCCCATCTTTCTCCAGTGGGCATTGGCCTGTCCTTCATCCTGTGCCCCTGCACGCAGGCAGAGCTGGAGGTACAGAGCTCAGCCCTGCCCTGTGAGGGCCTAGCTCCCTCTTCCAACCCATCCTGCAGCCCTGCACTTGGTCCCCAGGAGCCAGGCCCGCTCCCAGACCTCCTGGGAGGCTGTGGTAATTGGCTCAATTAATCTACGCAATTAGCCTCTTCTGGTTGAGTACCTCGGCTTCAAGGCGACCAGGCTTTGTCACATGGGCTCAGCATGCATCCATGTGCCAGGCCCAGTGCTAGGCACAATGGCAGAAGCAGAGAAGAGGAAGAGAAAGCTCCCTGTCTTGGACACAGAAGCTTCTGGGCTAGGAGTCAGGCTGCCGGCAAGAGAGTACCTGTCATGCATCCTTGAGGAGTACCCCCCACTGCCACCTGTCAGCCCTCCCACCTTGCCTCTGCCACCCCATTCCCATCCTTTCATCCTCCTCTCTGGTCCAGACCCGCCTTCCCAGCAGCCTCCCATGCAGAGTCCCCAGGCTCCACTTGTCTCTGCTCTGGCTCTTTTGGTCTGCATCAAGAGGTAAGCTGTCACAGGACAAGTAGCCTGTCTGTCCTGTTTACTGTTACCTGACAAACGGTTTCATGGAAAAGTTTTTATAATAATCCATATCTTACTTGATCTCACCAATAATCCTTTGAGGAAAGTGTTGTTGCTGGGAGGTGCAGTGACCCATCCGAGGTCACACAGCACACCAGTCTTTTCTTTTTTCTTTTTTTTGGTACTGGGGATTGAACTCAGGGGCACTCAACCACTTAGCCACATCCTCAGCCCTATTTTTTGTATTTTATTTAGAGACAGTATCTCACTGAGTTGCTTAGCACCTCATGGTTGCTGAGGCTGGCTTGGAACTCGTGATTCTCCTGTTTCAGCCTCCCTAAGTGCTGGGATTACAGGCATGCACTGCAGCACCTGGCTGCACACCAGTTTTGAAAGGAGAAGTGCCCTCAGGTTTGTGCCCTCTGCTCTCTAGGGGTGGGGGCTTTGTGGTCCTCTTTTTTTTTGGTATAGAGGATTGAATCCAGGGGTGCTTAGCCACTAAGCCACTTCTCCAGCCCTTTCTGTATTTTATTTAGAGACAAGGTTTTGCTGAGTTGGTGAGGCTGGCTTTGAACTTGCAACCTCCTGCCTTAGCCTCCTGAGACACTGGGATTATAGGCGTGTGCCACTGCGCCCAGCTGTGGTCCTCTTTCTTTAGAGAACCCTAATGCCTTACATGGGTTCCACTAGGGATCCCCTTCTCATCCCCCAAGGCCAGGCCTCCTCACTTCCCTTGCCCACTGGCCAGAGGCTAGGCATAGACTGACTGCCCTGCACACGCCACTCCGATTCCCAGCCATGTTCTTGCCACAGTCCTACACCTACCTGGACTTCACCCACTCTACCTCCCACAACCTCTGCTGCCCTAGAAGCAGAAGCCCCAGTATTTGGAAGTCCAGCTCTATGAGGGGTCTAGAGACGGGGTGCTTCTTCACACCCCACCCAGCTTAGCATCTGTGTGTGGCCAGGAAGGGCCAGGAGGCCCCAGACTACAGCAGGCAGAACTTGACTTATACTCTGCTGGGACATGTGGGGAGTAAAGCCACCTCCCAGGACGCCCCGAGAAAGCAGGAGGAGGTTGACAAGGACAGGCACAATGGCAGTGGCAGAAGCGACCTGCTGTCTAATTCTTCCTTGGAGAGGCCTTGAGGTGGGGAAGGAGGAGGGGAGGGAGGGGTGAGGGGCAGAGGAGGAGCAGGGATAACTCCTCAGCTTCCATTCTTATTTCACTCCAATCCTCAGTGCATTGAACAATAAAATAGGGTTTGGAATGAGATCATTGAGATGGGTTTGAATGGGCGCCCCCTCCCCCCCAAAAAATATGTCTATGTTCTAATCACAGGAGCCTGTGCATTCAGACTTATTTGTAAAAAAGGGTCTTTGCAGATGTGATTAAGTTAAGGATCTGGAGATGGAATCACCCTGGATTACCCAGGATGAACTTAAACCCAATGACTAGTGTTAAGAGACTCAGTGGAGAGACGCAGAGAAGGCCACGTGGAGAGGGAACCAAAACCTGGTGATGCAGCCTGCAGGCCCAGGAGTGCCCTGGGCACCAGAAACAGGAAGGAAGGAGGCAGGGTTCTCCCTGAGAGCTGTGGGAGGGAGGATAGGTGGCCTGCTGACACCTTGATTTTGAATTTCTGGCCTCAAGAACCATGGAGAATACATTTTTGTTGTTATCAACTACCCAGTTTGTGGTAATTTGTTATGGCTAGGAAACAAAATAATCTCTGTTTTTAAAAAAATAGAGACTCCTAAGTGTAAAACACAGTTTAAAAGTCATCTCTGTGGACAAAACTGAGACCCAGAGGGGTGACTTGGTCACTACAGGCAGGTGGCAGATAGGACCAGAGCCTGCCTCACACAGATCCCAGGCATGTTCAGGCTCCCATGCCCTAGCAGCCCCTCCCAGGGCAGGCTGGGGGGCTTTGCTCATTTCAGAAGGGGAAACCTAATTATCATTTCCAAAGGCCCTGCCCCATGGTGCCTCACCAAGGTTGACTCGGATGCTCCCCTGGGCCTGCATCTCTCTGGGGCTGTTGGAGATGGGCCAGCGCTGGGAAACTCAGAGCCTCCCCGGGGGCAATAACATGTGCCTGGTCCCTAAAACCCAGTCAGGACTGAATGTTTGTGCTTTTCCCCATCACATGTCCAAATCTTAACCTTCAGTGGGGTGGCCTTGGAGGTGGGAGCTTAGGGAGGTGAGTAGGTCACCAGGATGAGCCCTCATGATTGAGATGAGTGTCCTTGTGGAAGGGACCCCTCCTCTTTTCTGCCACATGAGGACACAGTGAAGGGATAGCTGCCTGTGAATCAAGAAGCAGGCCCCACCAGACGCCAGATCTGCTGAGGCTTTGGTCTTAGCCTTCTCAGCCTCCAAGACTGTGAGAAAGATGTTCTGTTGTTTATAAGGCACCCAGGTTTTGGTATTTTTATTAAAGCAGCCTGAATAGACTAAGTAGACCTTTCTGTTTCTGGGCATCTTCTCTCAGAACCTGTCTTGGTTTGTTTCCTCAGGAGCTCTCATCCCTCCTGGTGTAAATGTCTCACCCGTCTTTGGGTCTCTGAAGCTCCTGAGGTGTCTGCTGCCTTCAGGCTCCCCTGGTTCTCTCACCCCCTGGTGATGTCTTCTTCACAGGGTGAGAGAAGACTGTGCTTCTGTGTTGGGTTGGGGAGGGATGTACTGGGCCTCTTGCCATCCTTTTTTTTAGACAGATGCTCCTTGAGATTGAAAAACCCCAGGGTTCCCAGGAAGTGGGTAAGGAGGTGGCTGTGTGGCCTGGATGGGGTCAGGAGATAGTCAGCTGTGGGACCAGGAGCCAGGGGCTCTGGGCTCAGCCACAGGGTGACCTTGGACTGCCATTGTTCCTATCTGGCCTTCAGTTTCCTCCTGTTAGATGGGAAAGGGTGCATGGACTGAGTGGTTTCTGGGATCCCCCCCAGCCCTCATGTTCTATAGCTCAGTCCAGGAAAAATGGAAGAACACTCTTAGAGGGCAGGCCACTACCCAGACTGTCCTCATCTCTAAAGCCCCTGAGCAGGGCAGCTTTTCTGTTCTTTTTCTTTCTTTTTTTAAAAATATTTTTGGTTGTAGATGGACACAATACCTTTATTTTTTATCTATTTATTTTTATGTGGTGCTGAGGATGGAACCCAGTGCCTCACACGTGCTAGGCAAGCGCTCTACCACTGAGCCACAATCTCAGCCCCCAGCTTTTCTATTCTTGACTCTAAGCAGTGCTTAAGGAAGTGGGGCGGAAGCATGAGGCCGAGTGCTGACAGGAATTCACTTGGGATGGACAAGTCCCTTCCTTTCTCAGGAGGTTTCGTCCCTGCAGTCCTGGATCTCCATGTGGGGTGCCTGGTTGCCATTACATGTTGCTGCCCCTCATGCAGAGTTATGGCAATAAAGACATGGTGATGCCTACTTATGGAGCTGCTAGGCGGTGCCAGGTCCTTTACATGCACCATCAATAATTCTGATAACAATGCAACAAGGTGATCATTGCTTCTCCACTTTATGGATGAGGAAACTGAGACTCAGAGGTCGTAAGTGTCTTTCCCGAGGTCACAAGTTGCAATACCACAGAGACTGTTTTCCCGTGTCACAATCCGCAGCTTTCTGCTCAACAGCATGCACAACATTGGGTGGGGTGGCAGGAGATGGAGGAGAGCTGGGGGCTGGAATGCCACAGCTCAGGGTGAAAGCTGCCAGGACCTTGATCAGCACTGTGCCCTGCATGTCCGGACTCTCTTCCTGGGGGTGCTGGAGAGGGACACAGAAGAGGAGCCAGGGTTCCCACCTGGTGCAAGTGGGAGACAGGACACCAAGGGCAGAATCAGAAAGCCCAGAGACAGTCTCACCAGGGCATCTGCTCCTCAGGGTACCTCTGTTGGATGGGGCAGGCCTGGGTGGCCTCACTGCATTCACATCTGATGAGCTGAAGGGGTCACAATGGCCACTGTTTGGTGAGCCCTTCTTCCCTTCTGAGCATGGTGCAGACCCAGATTCTGGTCACCCTTCCCTCTGATTTCAGTTTTGCCATCCAAAAGGCCTAGATGGCCTCTCAGCCTGTTTTCCTCCAAACCTTGGGGGTGGACTCTCCCCTTAGCCCCTGGAGCAGTGCTAGGCACACAACCAAGGAGATAAACTGGGCTGCCCCAATGTGTTGGCCTTTGTTCCCAGTTGTCCCCGCTCCTTGATCTCATCTCCTTTATCCAGAAGAGGGGCTCAGACCCCTAGAGTGCTGAGTGTGACCCCAGCGCTGGCTGCCTGGGCAGGGGTGGAATGGGAAGTGAGGAGGCCCCAGGGTGAGAGCAGGCAGCGCAGGAGTGAGAGTCAGTGTGGGGGTTGTTGACATGGTTCCTGGAGACAGGTTCCCAGGAGTGCCCACCGAGATGGCCCAGATGTGCCCCTTCTTTCCCAGTTGTGTCCTCCACCCTTAAATTGCTGACATTTGCCAAGCTTCAGAGCACTGTCGCTTGTAGCTTGCTTTTTCCTTTTCCTCAGGCCTGGTTTGGGTGAGCTATTTCTCTTCTCTTTGTGGCCCCAGGGCTTCAGTGCTCCTGGGTCTGTAGGATGTTCATAGTTCCTTTGGTGGCCAGGTGGAGCTCAGGAACTCACCAAAGAGTGAAGAGCAGGATGGGGAGCGGATCTGCAGGAAGACTCATTTCCTGACTGACTGACAGACAGAGCGATAGCATCTCTCCCATCCCTCCCGGGGAGGCTGCTTACAGAGGAGTTCAGCCCCAGTCATCTCCTGCATCAAACGCACCTCTCTGTCCCATGCAGATAAACTCGTCACTCTGGAAGGCAGACAGGCAGGCAGGACCTGGAGGGTTGTGGAAGCAGCTGGGTGTGGGAGGGAATGTGGGGCTAAGTCCCACACCTGGTGGCTGGCAGGGTGGAAATCTTGCCAGGAGCATGTCCCACTTTTTGTGTCCTTCACAAAAGGCCAGGCAGGATGGTTGGTGAGGGGCCTCCCCGCCCCCACTGGAGGAGTGGTAGGCCAGCAGAGGTGACAAGCAGGTGAGCTGCCAAGCCAGACAGAGAGAGAGGCAGAGAACAGCCCAGCCTCTCTGGGCTGGTCCCTCAGGTTCTCTCTGGGTCCCTAGCTGAGGGTTCAGAAATGTCGCCAGGGAAGGGGACTGGGAGATGACCTATCATCTCTACTTTCCTTAACTATAAAATGAACTTACAATGTAGGACAGTAACTGTGAGCTCTTTTTTGGTCCTGGATCCCTTTGAAATCTGACAACAGCAGCAGCCGCTCTCCCTGTCCTGTGTATCACAGCGTGTGCGCAAGTGCTCGTGAACGCATACACTTTCACCTGCTGGTTGTGGGAATTCATCAGACTCCTGGAGTTCGCCACCATGCCCAGTTTCAGAAGTCTGAGACTTGTTGGCTTCTACTCTACTTGTGCTGTGTACCCAGGGGAACTGCCTTAGCCTGAGAAGGCCCAGGGGCCAGGCATGGTGGGGGCAGGCACCTGGGGCTGAACTGGTGCCACCTTACACTTGCTGGCAGCCTCTGGGTGACCTCAGAGCAGGGTTGGCCTGCCCCTGTGAGTGTCACTATTTGCCATCAGGGCTGCTCCCTCCGTAGTCTGCCACACTCATTTCTGGTGGCCTCACTAGATGTCCCCTGGGCCACCTGGCGTGTGGCTGGGAGGTGGGGCAGCCAGTGTCCTGTTGGAGTTGTACCCACTGCACTTTGTAAGAGGAGGGCTCTCAGTGGGAGCAAGAGCAGCTGGCATGGGGACTGTCACCATCCTGGGCATGTCCCAGGTCTCAGCCTGCCAGGGCTTCTCCTGTCCTGCCCTGAATTTCAGGATGACATTACCCAGAACGACTGGATGGGTTGAAAAAACTTGTCTTCTGAGCTGGAATCTGCTCTCCACCCACCCCGTTCTCCTCTTGGATCCTTTGTTAAGGAGGTGGGGGTGATAATGGAGATAACTGTTGACGAACACTGGAAAAAGAGTGTTCCAAGTAGATCCCACCACCATAGGTGGAGCTGCAACTATGTCCACCCCCCTCCAGGAGGGAGTGGAGGTGGTAGACTCCTGGAGGCTTCAGGGAACAGCTGGCACTTAGGCAGGGCCTTTGGGAATTGAGGAGTGGCCACGCTGGCCGCAGCTCAGAGCACAACCTTTCCTGCATCTTGCACAACCCAGCTCAGTGCCCTGCTGGCTTTTGTTCCAGGCTTGAGTTCCTTGTTTGATCAGCATTTTCCCCTTCTTTGGTCTTTTGTGTGCGCACATGAGGGAAGGGCCGAGGACAGACACACGGAAAGGGAATTTCTGGCTTCCAGGTCTGATGGGGATTCCCTCCCTTGGGTACTTGAGGACGAATGGATGAAGCAGCAGTTGAGCATCCCTGCGTGGCTCTCTCCACACCTTCCCAGCCAGAGTTCGTGTGTCCCCTACTGGGGAAGAAGGAGGATGATGAATAGAGCTCCAGATGTGCAGGCCCTGCCCCGCTATCTACCGAGGCACTTTGACCAGCTTGCCTGCTGGTGGTGAATAAGTGTGTCTACAGTTTGCTCTCTCTTTCTGTAAAAGGGAGAAGGAATCAAAAAGGATCTGAGAACACCTTGGGCTGGTGCTCTGTGGGGAGAACGCAGCCCTGGATGCGCGAGGTGGCTGCTGTAGGGGCGCCCCTCCACCCTCTGCATCCCTTTCTCTAGGTGGGACCGAGTGAGGGCCGTCTGGGAGTTCCTTGCTTGGATGCACTTCCAGGTCCCATGTGGTCCTGAGAAGCTAACTCATGCATCCCCACCAAGCAATATGGCCCTTTCACCAGCCCCAGTGGTCACAAATCCACTGGATGGCCTCCCTCCCCGGCCCTCTGATGGATAGCCCCTAACCTCTCTGGATAAGTTGGTAGCCATGGAGAAGACTGGCGGCCACCTTGGAGTTGACCTAAGATCCCATGTGCCACAGCCAGGAAAGGTCTCTCCCCTGGAAGACTCTAGGGCCCCAGAACTAGAAGCAAGGGTCTCCTGCCTGCTCCCCCTGGCCTCTGACTCCTAGAGCTAGGCTGGGCTGGCTCCAGCTCTGTGTGGGCAGGGAGTTACTTAGTTTCTTACCCAGGAGCAGACAGCCAGGCTCAGCAGGAAAGGCAGAGCGGGCTCAGCCCAGCCCAGCCTGAGCTCACATCCCCAACATTGTTTGTGTATGTTTTGGTTCCTCTGCATGACATGGGAACAAATATGCTCAGTCCTCACCGCTCTCTCTGTTCTTCAGTAGACCATGACAAAGGGCCTCAGGCCTGGTCCCTCCTTCAAGGAGAAGCTGTCTTTCCTGTCCCATTTCTAGTTCCTCAAGGAGAAGCTGGGGGTTGTGGTAGAGAAACAGGCAGGTGAGGCAGAGAAGGGGCAGAAATTGTCCTGGTACCAGGTGCTGGAGATTGGGGCTTCCTGCTAACTCAGAGGTGAGCTTGAATAACAGGGGCTGCCATTTAATGAGCAATTACTAAGTGCATTCCTTCCCTCAAGCATACTATCAAAGACACCTCCTGTGGTGCTCAGCACTGGAGGCACTGCAGACAAAAGAGGAAAAAGTCCTGTGGTCATGGAGTGTGCCTTCTTTGACCCTAGCACATGATAGATGTTCTTATCTTATGTCACAGGTAAGAAAACTGAGGCTTGGAAAGGATCAAGCTTTCCAGGGCTCACTCATCATGGTCTGTGCTTCCTCCGTGGGTCTGGTCCCCTCCAGTTGACCTCAGCTTCCTCCTCTGTAAAAATGGAGAGTTGGATTAGAGGTGCTCTGGGCTCCCTTCCACGTCTACCGAGGGAATGGAATCTGCAGGGAGAACTTTCCTGAAGGGCTGTCGTGAGCCATGCTAGGAGGAGTGGCCCGGCACTGGTTTGCAGCCGGCTGGGAGAGGTGAAAGGGCAAGAGCAGCGTTTGGGGCCTGTGACACTGCTTGGTGGCAGGCCAGGCCCTGCTACTTGGAGAATGCTCTCTCATCCTTGAATTAAAAATGAAATTCTCCAGAAGCGGGCCCGTTCTGACCTCCTCCATCCACATTGTACCCATACCTCGGTTCAACTGTGAGGGGCCATGGCCTCACCCTTTCCTATATGGGAAGATGTCTGTCTGGAGGGCAGGGTCTCCACTTCTCAACCCCAGGCCACTTCCAAATTCCAGGGCTGCTGCTTCCTGAATCAACCTGGTATGGGGGAGTCGGCAGTGGTGGTGACATCTGGCTTGGAACCCCCAAGGGACCAGGTGTGTAAAAGTTCTCAGATGCTCTGAGACTATGCAGGGTGGTCCCTGTCCACCAAGGGCATGTCATGCTAACTGTGCTACTGGCTGCAAGGTCTTGGGAGTCTTGGTGACCCTACACACCCGTGAGGACAAAAGAGCAGCCCAGCCAAAGGCAAGGGCTTGTCTAACCTCAGGTCCTAGAATTTCACCTCTAAATGCCATCGTGGGCCAGGTTATCAGGAAGGACCAGTATTGGGATTATGAGGTAGATGGCCCTTCTGACTACCTCCTGTGCAGAGAGGCACAGAGGACCCTGTGCCCACCACTCGGCCTCTGCCTTCTCTGCTCTCCCAGGTGGCCCAGAACTACCCTGCTTGCCTAGGTCTCCCCCCACCCCCATCTTGCCTAGCCCTTCTCCCATCTGGCCATTGATTGGGAAGTTCACCCTTAGGTCTGTCCTGCAGTACTCTGACTGATGGGGAGTCCCCTAGTGGTGGCCCACCCTCCCACATGCAGGGGCTTGGGAAGTGTATTGCTTGTGGCAGCGTGTCAGTGAGCTCTGCGTGGCATGGCCAAGCAGGCCTGACAGCGGAAATTGGAAGCTGGCTGTTGTTTGACAGGTATATTATTCCCGCTGCCCTCGATTTATTTACCAAACAGCATGCAGAGCCCCAGAAAGCTTTGAGACAGGGGGAGTAGTGAAAGCCGAGGGGCCTTTGCAAGGGGTCTGGTGACCTCTGTGTACCAACAGGGGCCCTGTGTGGGAAGAGAAGCAAGGAGCTAAGCCAGCAGGGGTTGATGGGCCCCCAAGAGGCTCCCCTGAGGCCCCTGTCTGGCTCAGAGCTGTCTGTGCAGCTTCCTTCAGGCCCCAGCAAGGGCTTCTGGAGCATTCTGTGTCCAGGGCCAGGGGTTCTTGGTCAAAGTCAAGTTGAAGGGGCTGTGCCACATAGGTGGTTTGAGGAAGGGGCCCTGCAGGGGAAAAGAGATGGGGTGTTAGAAGGGCAGGGCACCCCAGTGGGGTTTTATGGGTGTCGGTGCTGTCAGTAAATGGTGTCCAGCCCAGGGGCCAGCCAGGTCTGACCTTGAGCCATGTGTTGAGGGCCAAGTCAGGCACTGGGCACAGGTGGGGCTGGGCATGTCTATGTCTGCTGCATGTTTGGGGGGGCCAGGTGGGGTATTTTGGAGCATGAGTGTGTGATCAGATTAGTCCAGGTGAGGATCTGCTCTGAGGAAGATGAGGAGACTCACCAGAAGAGCGCTGTCTGCTGCCAGCAGGCCTGGGGGTATATGTCTGAGTGTGCCCGTACACTGGTGTGTATGCACATGCTTTCTAGGGAAAGCGTGGGTGCCTGACTTTACCATGGACATTGCAAGGTTGAGACTGAGCCTCAGGAATGCACGGGTGTGTTTATGCACCAGGAGGGCCTTGGGACCAGTGTGCAGGTCCCATGGGGGCAGGCGTGTGTTAGTGTGCACATGCAGATGCACACAGCCCTAATGACGCCAAGCAGGCTTAGCAGAGTCTGCAGTAAGTCTCCTACCTCTGAACCTGATGCAAAATGTATAGGCATCTAAAGATGCAGAGATGGAGGGGGAGGGGCAGTGGTGGCCCATCCTGAATGGTGAGACTCAGAACAGAGTGGGGCTGTGTGTAAAACCCCTTCCTCCCTGGGGCTTGGGACAGCTGCTTACCCATCTAATTCTTTCAGCTTCTGGACTAGTGATTTCTTTGGCATTTAATAGTGACTGTCCCACTTCTATGGGACAGAGAGAGTGCAGCCTCCCTTAGCCTCACAGAGGTAGCACTAATGGCTGGCTCCGGTGTTGCTGAGTGTTGTGCGATCTCCTTGGGCCCCAATTCATACAGGCCTCCATGCCACATCAGATCGGCAGCTAGGGGTGCGGGACCACAGGAGCTGAGCTGTCCCCGGTGTAGCCAGAGCTCCCTGTGGACCACAGTGGCACCTGAGAGCAACACCTCAAATCAGGCAATTTCCAGCGACCCTGGACTCACCTCTGCCTCTGCGTAGGCTCCGCTGCCTCCTCTCTGAGGTCACCAGCCTGGAATGGAGACTGTGCAGAAGACTCATTCACACTGGCCACTTGCCCCTTTCCCAGGAGGGTGAGGGAAAGCTCCTGGGCTTGGCAGGGAGCATGGACTCTAGGCTCTGTGCCTTGGCCCTGCACCCATTCTGGCTTTAAAGATGTCCGGTCTCTGGCCCTGCATGTGGCTGGGCTGAGGATGGGGCTGGAAGGGCCCCAAGATGAGCCCTGTGTGCTGACCACTCTGGAGGAAGGCACTGTGGAGGCCAGCAGGTCACGCAGCACACCAGCTGGGGAGGAGGTGGCAAGCCCGGAGGAGCAGGGCCCTGTCATGTCCATTTCACTGTGTGCTGAAACTCGGCCCTCTGGGGACGAGGGGGCAATGCCAGAGAGGCTGGGGGGCATCTGTCTCCCAGTCCAGGCCAAGACGTGTTATCAGTCACAGCCCTGTGGCCCTGCTCCTCCTGGGTCCCCAGATCTGATGATTCCCCTTGTCCTCTCCCTGCACCAGCTGCTCTGCTGGGAGGTGGCAGCTCCTACTCTGGCCTGGCCTGGGTGGCACTGTGCCACCTCTCTCCTGCTTGTCTCTGAATCTGCCTGGCTTCCTCCCGTCTCTAACCAGTCACTACCTACTTCGGTTTGCTGGTCGCCCTCCAGCCCTCCCTCTCTGTCCTTGTTCCCTCCCTCCATCTCCCATCCTGTCCTCTCTCCCTCCTTTTCTACCCTCTTCTTTCTCTGAACCCGAAGTGCCTCTGCACTAAATCCTGCTCCCCAGCCTCTCTTTACAGCCACCATGTGCCTCAGAAGGGTGGTAAATAAAGAAAGAGGAGGCTGGCGCTGGAGAGAGTCCAGGGCCCCTCTTCCAGCTGCCTGAGCCCTGCTGGAGTTGTCACAACCCCTGAGGGAGGAGGCTCCTCAGCCACTGCCACTGTGTGCACAGGCACATACATATGCTCACACATGCACAGGGACCCCCAGCATAGCAACCTGCCTTTAGGATGATGAGAGGGAGGAGGCCTTTAAAAGAAAGAAAGAAGTCAAAGATAATGCTGCTGCTCATGAACACCTGACTGTTAAAGGAGAAAGTGGGCATGAGGGACCATATTCATTGGTGTTGGCTTGTCATGGCTCAGCCTTTCCACCCAGAGGCCCTCCAGGGTGTCAGCTTGTAGGGCCTGTAAGCTGCTACTGCAGGGGGACTCATCAGACAGGGTGCCCAATGGGTCAGTCCCCAAGCTCCCGATCCTGTGGTTGTGAGCCTGAGATGGAGGGTCAGGCTGACCTGAGTGAGCATCCCCTGCTCCAAACACTCAGGATCCTAGCTGAGGGCTTAAACTGTGGCTAGCCAGCCCTGCCTTGCGGACCACCTCATCTCTACCCCTGTGCCCATGTGCTTCCATCTTTTCACTGGGTTTTGCTGGCTAAGAATACAGCCTGAAAAGCAAAACCAAAAAAAAACCAGTAAGACAAAAACAAACCCCAGACATGCAGATTCTGGATGTTGGGCCAGGTTGCGTCCTGGTGTGCTGCACACGGGTGACTTGTGGGGGTGCCATGCACATCTCTCCCCACCCCTCTTTGGTCACCCAGCCATCTTCCCATTTGAGGTTGCCAGATCTCTGGTTGTCACTTTGGCTACTTTGTCCTAGCCTTTTTTTGGGGGGAGGGTACTGGAGATTGAACTCATGGGCACTCGACCACTGAGCCACATCCCCAGCCCTATTTTGTGTTTTATTTAGAGACAGGTTCTCACTGAGTTGCTTAGCGCCTCGTCCTTGCTGAGGCTGGCTTTGAACTCACGATTCTCCTGTCTCAGCCTCCGGGGCTACTGGGATTATAGGCATGTGCCCCTGTACCGGGCTTGTCCTAGCCTTTTCTTAGCCATGGTGACCCATCTCCTAGCTCCAAGGCAGGGGGTATTTGACCCTGGCCAGGCCAATAAAAGACTCCATTGCCTGGCCATAGGGATTGGTCCAGAGAGAAGGAAGTGAGTGCTTGGACATTTGTTGGGAATTTGGGGAGGAGGATCTCTTTCCCTTGGCCTAGGAAGTTGACAGAAGTATACCTGAAGTTGCTTTGTCACCCTTTGGGAGACATCCTGAAGACAAAGTCATCACAGGACAGCAGAACAAGTCCTGGATACAGCCATGCCTGAAAACAAACCATATTAACTTATACCAGTCAACCTCTTTTTTACCTTGCTGAAGCCAGTGTAGCTTGGGTTTCTGTCTCTTGCAAAGTAAGGAGTTAATTAATCCGGAGAGGTGACATAACCTCTCTGAACTTGAGTTTTCTCAACCGTGAAATTATCTCTGTTATTAATTCTAAAAGGCTCAGTACTGAAGGAAGCCCCCGGGGCCCACGACAAGGAGCACAGATTCTTTTTGCGCAACACTTTTTGCCATTGCTGTCTCACTCTATCCTTCAATGAACTCTGTGGACTGATTCTGCTCTCTCACTTTGAGGGGGAGGATCTCGGAATCAAGGGGCTCAGAGATGCCAGCCCCTCATCACTCCCTGCTCTCTATCAGGGGACAGATACGCCAGGTCTGGATCCACCAGATCCTGTTCCTCCAGGTTTCCAGTGGGTTCTGCCAACAGGGAAGCCCTGACAGGGATCCAAAAGACGCAGAAGATGTTGGGGTCTCCTAAGGCTGGCCATGTCTCTTGACATGGAGGTCTGTGCTCCTCATGTGATGGTCTCCCGCAGGTTCCAGTAGACACTGCCTTTCTTTGGACTTCATGGTAGTAGCAGGTCTGTTTCCATCCCTGTCAACACATGTATAGAACATTCCATTATTGAACAGTTTTTGATTCATCCTGATTACTGTGAGCCCCTAACATCTTTAGGCTGAGATTGACAGCCTTTGTTCACCCAGTGGCACACAGCTTTTTGAACTCAGCCATGTGGAGTCTGCAATCTATGATTTTGTGCTTCCTGGTGTCACCTGCTGCTCCTTGGACCTTTTGTAGTTCCACCTTCCTCCAAAGCCTGGCAGAGCCACACTTGGTCCCCAAATCTTATTCAAGTCCTCGCTCTCCCACCTCACCCCTGTCAGAACTGTCCTCCCCCTCCTTGTTCCCCTCTGCATGCCATTTGTTCCTCTACCTGTGGTGTGTTGGTGCCTCCTGGTGCCTCGCTCCTCTTTCCCTGGGGTGGAGGGACCATGGATTGGTCCATTTGTCTCTCCAATGCCCACTGTTATGGTTTGGATCTTAAATATATGGTTTGGATCCAAATCCACGTGTTGAAGGCTTGGTTATCTGCCTGTGGCCTTGCTGGGAGGTGGTGGAACCTTTAGTAGGTGAGACCTGGTAACAGGAAGTTAGGTCATTGAGGGTGTGCCCTTGAAGAGGGTATGGAGACCCCAGCCCCCTTCTCCTCTCTTTCTCTTCATCTCTCTCCCTCCCTCTCTCTCTCTCTCTGCTTCCTGGTCACCAACAGGTGAGCAGCTTTGCTCTATCTTATGTTCTCTGCCATGATGTTCTGCCCCACCTTAGGCCCAAAGCAATGGGCCACTTGACCATGTGACCATGGACTGACACCTTTGCAATGTGAGCTAAAATAAACTTTTACTCCTTTTAAGTTGTTTATCTCAGGTATTTGTAACAGTAGTGGAGAGCTGATGATCAGGCTACCACCCTGGCCCCTGCCCAGGACCTGGCAGTTTTATACTGAGTAGATGCTCAATGGCCATTGGTTGAATTCAATGCTAGAACCTAGAGGGGCTCCTTATGATTCACCCACAGGAGCCTCGGCACGAGGGTGGCTCTGGTCCAGAATGCCCATGCTTTCTGCACCTGCCTTCCTATCCTTCTAGGCTCCACTCCAGGAGGCTCACCTCTGGCAGTCTTTCCTTACCTGGTGGTCCTGTGCCACGTGTGATGTTCTTCCAGAATCTTCTGCCTGGCTGTCTGCTGCATGGTGGTGAACACTTAGAGCAGGAATAACCCAGGTCAGTGTTCCATCTCCATGGCCAGACACAGCTTGGTGCACAATGGTCACAAAATGAACAACAGTGACCTTTTCTGTTAAAAATACCTCCTTATTGGGGCATGTGTCAATCCCACTGTGGACAGCCAGTGGCAGCTCTTGCTTGAATGCTGGTATCCCTAGGAAGTGTTCTATTAGGAGGATGTAGCCTTTGAGAGCAGACAGCATTTCTCCTAAAAGTAGGACAACACTGCTATTGTCATCCAAAGAAGGTTCTTGGATAGAAACATCACCCTTTGATGGGCAGGGGTGACAACTTGCCTTGAATCTGCAGCACCTGGGATACCTGGGAAGCTTTCTTGGACAGCAGGAGTTAAAGGAGATGCCTGCATTGTGGATAACAGGAGCCATCATTAAGTGAGCATGTGCTATGTGGTGAGCCCTGGGCTTGGGGTTGAGCTCCCATAGCACCATTATGAGTAAGTGTTTTTATCCCCATTTTTTAAGATGACCTTACAGAGATCAAGCAGCTTTCTGAGATCATGAAGTTAGGAAGACCCAGAGTTTAAACTCCAGCCTGGTTCTAAAGCTGGTGATAGCCATGGAAGAGAAGTCAAGGAGGACCAGAGGCCTTCACCTGGACAATAAGTCACCATGCTTTAAAAGCCCCATTACCTGGCCACCTGTGATTTAGTGTGTGTGTGGCACTAGGTTCCTGTGTAGATTAGCTTCTGGGACCTGAGGAGAAGGTTGTGGCCAGGCATGGGGCAGTGACAGGGAAACAGTCCTGACCTGAAGTCTGAGTGCAGCTCAGTGAAAGACCCACAGGTAGGTGGGACTTGGCCTCAGAGCCAGGGCTCTGATCTCCCCTGGGTCAGCGGGCCCAGTATTATTGGGCCCCAGGAACCCAGGGGTCCACGTGTCCTCCCATCACACAGGCTCACACAGAGCTGGCCTGGAAAGGGAAGAAGACCATAGAAACACTGAGCTGAGTGTAGCGCTGGCAAGACTGGATTCTAAATGTTCTAACCACAGAAGAACCACACCTTGGACGAGTTTCCAAAGGGGTGAGCCAGGGCCGGTTTTCTTCACCAGGTCCTGGGTACCAGAATCTTCCTGGCTCTTGCTCTAATGGCCTGGGGACATGAAAATATGCCCCAAAGTTAGCCCAATGCCGGTGAATGGACTGTCCTTTGTTCCCAGATCCATGTCGAACTGTGCAATGATAAACCAAATGGAAATACATTTTTAAATCATCTACTGTTTAGCTCCTATGTTCCACGTTGATCTCCAAGTTGGCTCTGCAGGTGGAGAAACAAGGGAAACAGAGGCTAGGACTGGGCCTTTTTGCTCCCACCTACCTCCCCAGACCCTGCAAAGATGTCTTAGGTAGCACAGAAGACTCCCCCTCCCCCAATATTTTGTAGCCCGAGGGAGAGGCTCTGGGTCCCATGGGTAATGCACTATGGAGGATTTGCTTCTCTCTTCTCCATAGCCGGCTCAGTGCACAACAGATCAATTTGCAATCAGAGCTGCCTCCCCACCTAGCACCACCATGGGCGCTACCTCAAAGGCTAGTACAGGGACAACCATCTGCTTTCCCACCTGCCTCCCATATCCAGGGCTGAAGGTGGGAGGAGGTGGAACCAACAGCAGTTGAGTATCTGAAGGTGCCCCAGATCTACTGGATCAGAACCCCAGGAGCAGAGCCCTGGCATTTGAATGGTTTACAAAGCTTCAGGGTGATTCTCCTAAGGTACACCGGTATGACAGGTAGGAAAACTGAGGCTCTGAGAGTAGAAGCGAACTGCCCAAATCTCCTGCCCTGAGTGGGGAATCCATACATGAGCATGAAGGTTAGGTGGGTTTGGGGGTTCCTGGAGGAAGTACTCGAACAGATATTAAAAGTAAGGAAAAGAGCAGGCCTGGCAGAGGGAAGGGGGATGGTGTTCCAGGAGGGGATATGGAAGCCCAGGGCTTTGAAGTGGAGCTGAGCATATTTCATTCTCTTCTGGAGAGGAACTGACTTACGGATGGAGAGATGCCTCAGTGACACCTTTTGCTTGGGCTCCAGAGAGAAGCAGCAGGAGGCTGCTATTCTGTTAGGTCAATTCCAAGGGGGCTTCCTGGAAGAGGAGAAAAATGGATTTCAGGGGTTTGATGAAGGGCAGACAAGATGCAGAGCAGAGGGGAGGTGGTGGTCCATCCTAGGGAGAGGCCATAGGAGTAGGTTTAGTATAAGAGTTCAAGTTCTGCCATCTTCAGCCACTTAACCATCCTATGCCTCAGTTTCCCCATCTTGCAAAATAGGGATAATAACACCAGTTCTCTCTCGGGGTTGGGGATGTGTGAAGAGGGAAGAGGAATGTGTGGGAAACTGCTTTTGAATGGGAGTTGCCATATAAACACTCCCAGATCCCATAGGTAAGGGCTTGAACCCTGCTCTGCTGCTTTCTAGCTGTGCAAGTTACTTAAGCGTCGTCATGTGTAAAATGAGGATAATGAACCTCTACATCACAAGATAAATACGCGTTGTCAGAGAAGGAATGTGTCCCAGGCACGAAGCAGCTCCATTAACATCAAGGCTCTTTGCTAGAGGAGCGGTGTGGCTGGTGGAAAGTGGCATTGTCATCTGGCCTCAGCTCTGATCCTCAGTCTGGCCTTATCTGACCTCTCTGGGCCTCAGCTGCTGCATGGAGAAAGTTGGAATGCTAATGTGAACCTCCATGGATGGCTATGAGAAGAAAAATGCTGAGAAGCCTTGGCGTATTGGGGGTGTTCAATAAATGATAGGGCCTGCTAGCAGCTAGAATGGCTGGAGAAGGCAGAGTGGAGGGTGTGGAGGAACAGGGGGAAGGAAGAGGAGAGAAGACTCAAGGTTATAGGCCCAGGTAAGCCTGGACCTAACTGGCATGGGAGTCACCTCTGACTCTGGCCGGCCTTGTCCTTGTCCCCACTCCTGCCCTGGAGAGAGCTCAGCTGTGCTCTGGTCCGGACCCTGGGCCCCATCCTAAGGCCAGTCTCCAGCCTCCCACCTGGCATTGATGGATGCTCAGGCGGGCGACTGTGAGGGCTGCAGCCAGGATCAATACTCTAATCAACACCATACGGAACCCGCCAGCGTTTTTTCCCCACCCCAAACTGGGAGGGTGGGTGGGTGTTGGGAGTTGCCTAGAAGCGGGAGAGATGAACTCTGATACAGAGAACTCCCTGATGAATTACTGAATTGGTGAGGAGCAGGAGGAGTGGGCGGGGAAGAGGCCATGCGGGGCACTGGGCAGCCTCTCCGGCTGTAGAAGGGGCCTCGGGCAGGGCCTCCTGGGCTGCCCTGGCCAGGGGAAGAGACGAGGCACAAAGACACAGGATTGGATGACTTTGTCACCCTGCTTTCTGATCCTTCTGCCCACATGGAACCCTTGTTGCATGCTCTGCCTTTTTGCTGTGACAACTCAGTGTCCTCACCTGTCCCCTGCCGTGGCTACAGACCCTAGATCTGGGGCAGCCATGCAGATTCCAGCCCCCGGCCCAGGCTAGGAAGGGGGATCCTGTCTGTCTGGCCCTGCCTGGGGCTCCCATTCTCCCTCCACCCCAGGCCTGGTGTTTTTGCCTGGGAGCTGAGCGGTCTGTTCCAGTCTCTGCCCTGAGTGGGTGTCTGGGTCCTGTTGGCCTGCCTGCTGCGATGGTTTGTGTCCCCTGCTGGTCTACAGGCTGTCACTCTCCTTAATAGCTCCCAGTGCTGTGCACTTGTGACCGAGCAGAGGAGCTCGGCTTACTGTCCCTCGAAGCCTCGTACCCTGTCTCATTGCCTCTGTGGCATCATCCTCTGCTGTCAACCTGAGGCCTTGTGCACACCCCACCCAGCCCCCACTCTGGGGGCAACAAGGCCTGCAGAGGTGCCCTGGGGGGTGCCGTGATGGGGGAGGACAATGGGGGATTTGAGTGACTAAGGCTTTATTTCCTCTTCCCACGTCTTCATTTTAGCCAGAGCTGCTCCCTCCTTTTTGATCTCTGACTTTAATTTCTGGGCAAAACGTATGAAAAATAGAATTCTGTTGCAAAACCAAAACCAAAAAACAGTGCAAAACCCATCACCCTGCATCTAACCACATTGCCCAGCTGCCTTCCAGCACCATCTTCTGAGCGCCCACCCTGCCCTGCTCAACCCTTCCTCTTGTTTCTCTGGACATCTCAGTACCCCTCTTTCCACAGGAGCTGGCCCTGTAACCAGCCAACTCTAATGGCTGTTCTCCACTGAGGAGATAATGGATGGGGCCTTCCCAGGCACCACCTCTGAGTTTGCTTTAATGGCCTTGGAGGAGGCCAGCTGGGGGATGCTCCCGAACAAGGAGGCCTTTTGGGGTTTCTTTCCCTTGCTGTGAACCCAAATGCCTGCTCTGCTGCCTGCAGGGGCAGAGTGAGCCTGTGGGGTAGTGCCAAAGGCACAGGCCAGAGCCCACTGCCTCCTGGTAGGCTCTGCTCTGACTTTGAGCAGGCTCCATGCCTTAATCTGCTGCTTGGAAATGAGGATGATGACTATAGAATCTACCCCTAGGGTGGACATGGGGATTATCAGTGAAGTAATCCATGGAAAGTGCCCAGAGCCACGCCTACTCCAGGCCCCTTAGCTCTGATCAGTGAGGGAGGGAGGCAGGAAGATCAACCCTACAAATGACTCACACCACTGAAGCCCTTCTACCCCACACTCCGTGGTGCGTAATCACCATGATCATCCTCTGGGGTAGCTACTCTCAGGTCCTCCTTTTATAGATGGAGAAAGGAGGCTCAGAGCAGGTCTGCACCCCTTCTCAGGGCCCTTCCTTGTTACGTGTCTCGCTCTCCACCCCCACTTTCCTAAGGAGCTCCCAAACTGTGCAGGTCCCTATTTCAATACCACACCCAAGTTTCCCTGCAGAAAGCACCCTCTGCCCCCTGAAGCTGCTCCCTCTCCCCAGGCAGATGACCAGCCCCCTCTCCAACCTCTCCCCTGAGTCCTCTTCTTCTAGAACCTTGTCTGCTGAGCCGCTTGTGACCCTGCATCTGTCCTGTTCATCCTCACTCTGGCTAGAGGGCCTGACCTCGTGTAGGGGTGGCTTTAGGGAAGGCAGTATGTGAGTGTGTGCACCCTCATGCCCTTGTGAGAGGCTGTGCAGATAGGCGTGTGTGTGTGTCTTTTTCTGTGTGTGCATGTACACATGTGCATTTCTGGGAGTGCGAATCAGGAATGCACCGTGGAGGGTGAGGGGTCCCAGGCCTCATGAAGCTGGGGGCTTCATGGGTTCTAAAGGTGACTAGCCAGATATCTAGATTGAAAGCCATGGACGTTTCAACTAGTACAGAATCTGCCAGGAACAGGGGCTCAAGAGGTGCCCACTGAGTCCCAATGCAGTCTCAGGACAGCAGTGTCCCAAGCAGGGCCAGAGGAGCGGCTTTTCTTCTCCCAGGCCAAAGAGTCCTTATTGACTTGCTGTCTGAGGAGGCTACCATCTGTAACTCAAGCCCCCTGGCCAATGTCTCATACCAGACCCTTTCCTGGACATAGGAGCCCTTGTCCCCTTGCCTTTGGTGTCCTCTGCAGGAGCCATACTAGAAAGAGCTCAGGCTTGGCCTCATTCAGGCCTGGGTCCTATGCTGAGCAGCTTGGGCCCCTGGGCAAGTTGCACCTTTGAGTCTCAGCTTCCTCTTCAGGAAAAGGAGACTCATCCTCTCTGTCAGGATGGTCTCCTGAGGTTTTAAGAGGATGCAACCCGAAGGAAAGGACCTTCGAAAATGGGGACCATTCCCTCATATGTAAAATAGGGGTGTTTACCTCGGCATCCATCCTAGACAGGGTGAGCAGATTTCATGAAAGGACTCTGGTGAGGCCCCTGGCATGCTGTGTGGCACAGTGGGAGTGCCACAAAAGCAGCAGCTTCTAGTAATTAAGTGGCCTGCTCTCCTCCTGGTGGCCAAACACCTGCTGTGCCACTTACCCTGGCAAAGCTCTGCTGCAGCCAGCAGCCAAACCCAGGAGCTCTCTGGGGGTGTTTTTCCTCCTAAAATCTTTGTTTCAGGAGTGAGGTCAGCCTATCTCTGCACAGAGTGCTCCTTAGGATTACTGCCTGGGGTTCTGGTGGGACCGGGTGCCTGAGCTTGGGAGAGCGGCTGTGTGACATTTGGCTCTGGAGGCTTTAAAGTCAGCCCCAGTCTCCCACCTGCTGTCTGAAATGGAGACAGAAGAGATTGCATTCTGGGGCCAAAAGGTTTAGTGGGAAGCACACATACTCATTGGCTGCTAGCTAGTGGGGCTTGTCTGGAACCTCAGTCTAGCCTTGAAGAGCCACATTTTATTCAACCCTGGAGTGGGGAGCGGAAACCCCGGGTGGGGTGGGGTGGGAACTTATGGGTCAGGAGACCTGATATCCACCACTGACCTGCACTGGAGTCCACAGACAAGGGCAGTTCATCTGAGCATCAGTATCCCCACCTGTGAACTGGGGTTGAGCCACCCTGTTCCTGTCAGGGTCCTCAAAGCCCTGATTGGATATCAGAAACAGTGGTCCTCTCCAAGAGGCAGGTGCTACTCCATTATCCCATGGGCAGGTTTCCAGTCTCTTCCTTGACATCCATCTCACCTGTGGAGTCTGCTACCCTTCCTCCTTGTCTCATTCCGATGAGGGCTCCTGGCCACCACCAGCCTTCAGTGAGTGTCTGATGGCTGAGTCCCTCCCAGCGCCTTCCTTGGTCCAGGGATAGCCTGCGCTGGAGAACACATTTCTGCTCCATTAGGCAGGCGGGTAAAATGTCTGTGAAGGTTCCTGATAGGAGCATGAACTGGCACCACATAAAACATGCAGAAAATGAAACACTCCGTTTCCTTCTAGACCTGGTAATGGCCGTTATGTTCCATATCATCAGCCATCAGAGCGTAGGGCTGGAATGGAGCAAGAGCCCCGGTCCGATCGTGGTGGTGGATAAACAACCCGGCTTGTGGCCAATAAAATGGGAAAGTTGAAATACAGTTGCCATTTAGTTCAAGTTGGATATTAATAGCTTCAGGGATGGGCTCAAAAGGAAAGATGGGGAGGGAAAGGAGAAGGAAAGAAAGGAACTGTGAACACCGTTAACATCCAATTTCCTCAGAGAATCTGAGGAACGTTTGAGGTGTTTGAGGCGCTGGTCTCTGGTCTGGGGAGCCCGGGGGGAGGGGAGGCTTGGTGCTGTTGTCAAGACGCTGAGGCTGCAGCTTCCTCCTTGGGAAGCAGCACTATTAATGGGGGCAGGGGGTGAGGTTGGTGTTTCGGATGCTCAGGATGTTCCGATGCTCGGATGGGAGACCTGGCACCTCCTGGTGTTTGAACATGTGTCTCTGGCTCCAGCCATTGCTGCCCCTTCTCCATGGCATTGTGCATGTTCCTTCAAATACTCCTGGCCATGGCCTCCCTCTTACCCTCCTGTAGGAAAGGGACATGTCCATATCCATGTGGTCATGTCATTGGGACCTGCCCATGTCCTCTCTGCTGGGCTGGTGTGCTCACCCCCAGCTTCCTCTTCTACAGAGAACTGCCCTCAGTCTGGGAGGTTACCTCTAACATTTCCTATGTAGGCCGTCAGCCCCTGGAGAGACTCTTGGAATACAAAGGGTGGAACCCCTTGCTGGGAGTGGGGAGGACTTTCTCAGCTCAACAGTACTCTAGAGTGACCCGGGCTTGAGGCTAAAGATTGACAGGCCTTCCTCACGCCCTTCCCTGTGGTGGAGCAACTTACTCCTCTGTGCCATTTGCCTAAAGAGTGCTCCCTCAGGAAGTCACATGCCTCCAAATCCCTTCCTAAGGAATCCAGACCTAAGATGAGCTGGGTGGCTGGCCTGAGGCAAGTCAAGTCTCTGAGACTCAGTGCCCTCATCTGTGAAATGGGGAGGAACATTAGGCAATGGAACAGCCGAGCTACCAAAGCAATTATTGTAGATGAACTTCTCTGTCCTCTATTAGGGACTTGGATTAGTGGCCTCTGGCTTCTATAATAAATTCTCATGAACTCAAGCATTTAAAACAAGCTACATTTAATTACCTTACAGTTCTGGAGGCCACAAGTTATAATAGTCAGCTTTTCATTACTATGACAAAATAGCTGAGATAATCAACTTAAAAAGGGGAATGGTTTTATTTTGACTCATGGTTTCAGAGGTTTTAGTCCATAATCAATTGGCCCCATTGCCTTTGGGCCTGTGATGAGGCAGCTCATCATGGTGGGAGCAGGTGGTGGAACAAAGCTGCTTGCCTCATGGTGGTGGGGAACAGAGAGGAAGACAAGAGGCTGGGGTACCAATATCCTCCTTGAAGGTGCACTCCCAGTGACCTAACTGCCTCCCATTAGGCCTTGCCCACTAAAGGCTCTACCATCTCACAGTAGCTCTATGGGCTTGTGACCAAGCCTTTAACACACGGGCTTTTGGGGAACATTTCAGATCCAAACTACAGAAGTCCAAAATGGGTCTCTCTGCACTCACATCAAGGTGTTTTCTGGAGGCTCTGGGAGAAAATCTCTCCCTGTCTTCCTGCTCCTGGAGGAAGCTGTGGGGCTGTGGGTCCTTCCTCCCTCTTCAAAGCATCCAAGGCCACAAGGTCTTCCTCTTGCTGCATCACGATTCTCACTCTCCTGCCTCCTTCGACTTTTAAGGACCCTTGTGATTACATCAGGCCCACCCAGATAATCTGGGATAATCTCCCGTCTCAAGATCCTTAACTGAATCGCACCTGCAAAGTGGCTTTTGCAATGCATGGTAGCGTCATCATAGGTGCTGGGGATTGGGAGGTGGACATCCTGGAGGGCATTATTCGGCTTAGTACGGTACCCAGTGGACCTGACTCAATATATATTTATTTTTTCTCCTTAGACATGCTATCTCACCACTTTGAGACTATTTCTACCTCTTTAAAGATCACTGTGAGGATTAAGAATATAGTGGGTGGGAGGGGGATTTGCTTCCCTGTCTTCTGAAGCTCTTTTCTCTGCCTGCCTGTGTGCAAAGCTTTCCGGAAGGATCTTGGGCTGCTCATGGTGATGGGGCAAAGGCCCTGGTTGTGGAGAGAAGCGAAAGGCACTGAGCTCATTCCTTACCCACCATTATGCCCAGGGCACAGCTGCCTGGTGCTAATTTTTAGGAAGTGATGGAGAAATGGATTGAAATGGAAGGTTGAGTTGCTGCACATGGCAGGGTCAAAATTTGGACCATGGCATCCAGACTTTTGATATTTTCTTTGTTTGCTCTCTGAAGTTCCTTATAAAAGCCCACTTGTATCCATTGTGCTGAGGGGAAGAAAAGAAAAGCATTTGGATTTGGGGACTTTTGAGCTGGAGGAGCAGGACCAAAGAAGGGGCCGGGGCATGGAGCAGCAGTGTAAAAATGGGGCCCACTAAGGGAGGCGAAGCTGGGGGCACCCCTCCTACAGGAAGCCAAGCCAGTGCAGATTAAAGCACCCCTATTTGTTTTGTCAACCCATTGTGACTATCAAGTTAGGCTATCAAGTTAGTTCACCCTGCTGGACTGAACCCCTGGGGGACAGGGGCATTGCCTTATTGTTATTGTGCACCCAGCAAGGGAGGCACAGTGACCACTCAAAGAGGTGTTCAGTGACCACTCACTGAGGCAGTGTAGCGAGAGGGAGTGAGGGATTGTCCACACCCTCATCAGGTGTGCCCCATGGTGACTGAGCCAAGCCAAGACCACTGTCAAGCCTCCATGGCTCCCTGGGGCTGAGTACGTGGAGACTGGCCAGGAAGAAGGTGGTCTGAGGTCCAGACCCTGCTGTTGGAAGTTCTCAAAGGCCTTGGGGAAGTCA
Organism: Geosciurus inauris; assembly: GCA_004024805.1. NCBI lineage: Eukaryota > Metazoa > Chordata > Mammalia > Rodentia > Sciuridae > Geosciurus > Geosciurus inauris. Next base: position 2,315 of record PVHX01016585.1, on the reverse strand, counting down.
CTTCCCCATCCTGGCTTTATTTTCATCACCGATTAAATAACTCTTAGGTCTAAATCAGCGGTTCTAAGAGTTCAGCCAGCTCAAAATTAGCAGAAGGGCTTAAAACAAATCTGATTTACTGAAATTTGCATTTCTCTGAAGGTCCCAGGTGACAGCTGCTAAGGGTGGTGAGGGACCACACTCTGAAGTTTCCAAATGCTGATCTAGTTGCAACAGAGTCACCCGGGAAGTTTGTTAAGAAGACTGATTCCTGTCCCCCACCCCCAAAGACTTGGATTCCATTCTCTGAATTCTGTATTTTCTTGAACTCCCTAGTGATTCTGAAGTAAGCAGGGGATCCCAGGCTGTGTAGTCTCTGAAGTTCTTCATTTTTAAATTTTTTTGGTACTAGAGATTGAATCCAGGGGCACTAAACCACTTAGCCATATCCCCAGCCCTTTTGATTTTTTTTTTTTATTTTGAGACAGGGTCTCATTAAGTTGCTTAGGACTTTGCTTAGTTTCTGAAGCTAGCCTCAAACTTGTGATCCTCCTGTTAGCCTCCTGAGCCTTTGAAATTACAGGTGTGCACCACCATTCCTGGCCAGTTCTCCACTTTTTTAAAACGGTTTTATTGAGGTATAATTCACATGGAGTAAACCACATGTATTCAATGTGTTCAGTTGGGTGAGTTTTGGCATGTATGTACATGTGAACAAGCACCACAGTTAAGATACTGAATATATTCATCACTCTCATAAATTTCTTTGTGCCCCTGGTAGTCAGAACTTCCTGCCTCCTCTCTCTAGTTTTTAACCATTTGTGGTTCAAAAATGGGTTGTGATGAAAACAAAAATCTCTGGTCTCATGAGGGCAGTTGTACACTGCTAAGTAGTGTCTCAATATGGATGGGTGACCAAGAGCTTGGAAAAATGAGGTTAGAAGAGATGCTTAATTTGCAAAGCAGGAATTTGGTCAAGTGACAAAATTATGGGGGCTAATGAATTGTGCATGAGAAAGACCCCCACAGAAAGAGGGAAGAAAAAGGGAGGGAGTGTTACCCAGGTCCTAGGTCAGAGGCCTGACTCTGGGTATCCAGCAAACCCCATCCAGCTACTTATCCCCAAAAGGTGATAGTGAAAAGCACAAAAAAACTTTAATCAGTTCAGCTATCTCAGGAAGACCAGGGGACCCATGTCCTTTGCCCTGCCTTCTAGGCCTGACAAGGACTTTGAGATTTTATAGAAAGGGAAATGAGGGCAAGAGTTGGGGGTTTGCCTAGCTGGAGGATTTTCGCAGCTGCCAAAGCAGGTAATCTTGGTCAGGTGTGGTCTGTTCATCACTACCTTAAGATTGGTCAGGTGGGGCCTTGTCCCAGAGAAGAAAGTGGCTCTTGCCTGGAGGGTAGCTTTGACTCATCAGAGGATGTTTATCCATCAGACCTTGTTCCTGGACTCCAAGGAGATTCTGGAATAAGAAGATGGATGCAAAATGCAGGCAGAGATGCCAAGTCTTTAATCCTGCTTTAGCCACCCATCGGACAGTTGCAGGCAAAGTGAAAAGTCTGTCTTTGTTACAGGAGCAGAGCTAAGTTTCAGCGAGAGCCAGAGATGAGGCCCCCCAATGAGGCAGAGTGACATAGTAGGAAAGGGAGGTGTTGAGAGTCCTTGTTCAGTGAAGTAAGACCAGGCCTGAGCAGATGAGGGTGTAGAATTTTCCTGGCAAGCATTGGGGCTCTCAGCTTTGATTCCTTGTGTTCTGTTAACAAAGCACCTCAGAGATGCCAGGCACTGTGTTAAACCCTGGGAACTATAGTCTCACTTGGGAGATAACACCCATACGGACACTGTCAATAGGCTCTGTGATTGCTGTAATAGAAATAGTCTCAGAAGAGCTGAGGACAGCCAGTCATGGGCACCCACAGTCCAGAGGGGTTCTGCAAAGACATCCCTGTCATGAGTTGTGTGCAGATCTGAGGATCAGAATTGAGGACTGCTGGGAAGTAACTCCTCCAGGAAGTCACTGCTGCTGAGGGTCTGAGGGTAATAGGTAGAATGTTGGAGCCCTGGGGAGTTGAGACCTGGGGGAGGTGGTGGAGAGTACAGCACTTGGGGAATGCAGAGATACTCGGACACCATCATGAAACCAGGCATGAGGGGACTTCCTGGGGAAAAAATGGAGAGTGGCTCCCAAAGAGGAGAAGATGCTCGACTGTGGATCCTCCCTTCCTGTCCTCCCTGTGTGGATTTGGCCTCTCCCTGCATGCTGGAAGCGTGTGTGTGTGTGTGTGTGTGTGTGTGTGTGTCCCTTTCACTCATTCATTTATTTTGTCAACGT